>JANZYN010000036.1:0-228284 GCA_025583755.1 Cordyceps tenuipes
CCCCACCCCCCCCCCCCCCCCCCCCCCCCCCTCCTCCTCTCTTCAACACGGGCCGCCTCGGTTAAGGTGTGGCTTTCATTCGCGGCAGAGCTTCATTTGCTTCAACAACGCAGCCAGGAGCGGGATAATTCCCGCCAAGTACTGGAAACGCCGGGGCTCACCGATCCAGTTCGTTGTGGCAGGGGCATGCGGCCAAGTAAACGTGAAGCTGCCAGAGGCTGACCGTGACCCCTCAAAGTAGAGAAAGGGACGACGTTTGCGATGCAACAGTAGCAATCATGTGTTTTCCCTCTCTGGCAGCATGGCCAAGCTTCGCTAGTGTTCATCGTCGACGTCGCATTTGCCTCGCGCTCAGGTGCAAAATGCAACGCGGAACCCCCCCCTCTACCGCTGAGAATCGAACTATCTCAGCTCTCTGCCCAACCAAGTAAGTCATCCAAGAAAAACAAGAAAAATAAGTCCATACGCCCCTCTCTCCTCCTTCTCCCCTTGTCGTCAACGTCTTCCCCACCCCCGCTGGTGCATGAGAACCACTTGACAGAGCGGAAGTCAACTATTGACGATGAAGCATAATAGAACAGGGGCGAGGCCCTTTCGTTTTCATCCTCTTTTCTTTCTTTCTTTCTTTTTTTGAATTTTTTTTAAAACCTAGTAGAATCTAGTCCATGATGCGTCGCTGTGCGTCATGTGGCTGAACGTTGTCGTCCTGACCTCGTGTCCGTGTCCTGCGTCCAGGCTACAGCCACGAGACCGTGTGATACGGCTGTTCATTATGGCACAGGTTGTGCAGTGCTATATCATTGGTTGGACTGGGTTTAAACGAACTCGCTGTTTTTTTTTTGCGTCCGTGATGTGAGGCAAAAACATTGCCATTCTCGGTATATGGGGGGGGGGGGGGGGCAGGACCAGACGAGCAGGAATGCTTGCTTACCTGCATTGCCCTGAACGAGGACAAAAGAAAGAAATTGCGGGATATGGTCACGGAAGGATTTGTTGACGTACGACCGCCCCGTAATACAGCGAATCCCGCATGCGCCGAGTACTTACCTGTAAGAAAGCCTCCGTCTTTTGCATGTAAATAAGCAGCAGCAGTCAACGGCTTTCGCTCCTCTTTCGCTCCTATTGGCGCATACCAGCAATAAGATGGACCGCGGACCAGCAACCCGTTGGGGCAGGCTTGGCATTGCTGGATTACTGTGGTGCCCGGCTCATATAATAAGGACAAAAAGTGTCAGGGTATTTGGTGGGTTAGATGGCCCCATGCCCCCAGTCTTGTCCTTGTGTTGTTGATAGAAGTGGAGGTGAAATTGCGCGTGCAGGACGTGAGACGCCCAAGAGAGGGGATGGTCCATGGCCCGGAAGAGAGGGAGAGAGGCGGAGAGAGAGGCGGAGAGAGAGAAGAGGGAGGGGGGAGAGCAAGACGGAGAGAGAGCCTGGGGCTTGGGTTGACAACTCTGGCTGGCCTCTCGTGTGCAACTCTCCGTCTTGGCGATACCAAGACCATGGTGCGCGGACACGAGTATGGCGGAGCGGCTTGGCTGTCTCCAACAAGAACAAATACCAACCATCGCCGAGATGTGGCCAAGAGATACGTATGCAGCTAACTATACGCTCAGGTATGGTTTGCAGACCCGGCCGGGGGGTGTGTTTTGGGAGCAAGTTTAGTGTCAGGGAAGCCAGTCAAGCCCTCTCAAGGTTGATGACAAGCCGCTGTGCTTCCATTGAGACCCGGATATCCCTTGAACTAGCTCAGATGCTGTCGTGGATGATTCATTGCGTCCCCATGACAATGCCTTTTCCGCAGGCCCGGGTCTTTGCTTGCCAGCGCTTAGCCTACACATAGTATGACCCAGGGGGGGGACATTGATGAATCGACATGGACTCAACCGACATGGACTCAGTAGCCGAGACTATAAATGACCGCGGCATACGGCCCCCACCGCTCAAGATAAATCTGGCCTTTGTTGTGGGAAGGAGGGGGAGTCGGCCCGCATAGCATCACGCAACGACGCCGCAACATCTGCATATAATGTGCCAACTCCCATATTGCCCCAACCCAACCCTGCAGGGGACAATGGGCGCGCGCGAAAAGTATTGGCAAAGGCTGTTCCCCAAATGCCACAGAAAGTCTAGGTAGACCCTGAGCGGGTGCGCGCGAGGAGAGCACAGTACGGAGCTTGCATCGCAGCTTATCAGGGGAGGGGGTATATTGTCGATGGATGGATGACGTTGTAAAGGAAGGCCGGCGGCAGGCGGCAGGTAGCAGGCAGCTGGGAGGCAGGGCTTGCCAAGGCTGATCAGGAGCCAATGAACCTTGCACCATTGCTCTCTGACCTTGGATTCTGGTTGCTCGATTCGCCTTGGCCACGTCTTGGCTTTCTGCTGTTGTTGATTTGTGTCTCAACTGGCCCGGGGGTAGGACACGGGCTGGGCTGGGATGGCTAGTTGGCGTCAGCATCAAGTTATGCGGTCAAGCCCCCCCCCCCCCCCCCCTTCAGGAAAACAAGCTTAAACTGACTGCCGTCCCGTCCGAGACTAAATCCCGAACCGAGATGGCGAGCCCCAAGCCGCTCTTGTCGCGAGTAAGAATCTCGGGCGGAAGGGGTGGGGGAGGGGGCCTTTCATCCAGCGACTCGTTGATAGTGCGATTAGTTGAAGTGTGAGTGCTCAATAGCATTTGGCAACTTGACAACTTGAGACATGATAAGGTTGCATATCAATCGTATCAAGAGGCTCGCAGGGGGGGAGGCGCAGCGCACCGTGTGTCGCATGGATGGATCGGAGTGGCTGGGCCTCTAGGGCCTGTCCTGCCTGTTAGTATGCCTAGAGTTATGCATTTTTCCCTCCACTAATAATAGGACAAAATGCCGCCTTCGCCTCCATCACAAGTCCGCTCATCGCTCAGGCTGCCTCTCCACCTCCAGCTCTCCCGTACCCCAACTTCCGGGGCGTCCGGGTCGGCCTTTTGATTAGCCCTCGCAACAAGCTTCAGTTTAAGGCTATGGGCGGGTGAGACAGCGCCGGCTGCACTGCCGGCACGCATTGATTCCCGTGCCTTTGGCGGTAGCGGTTGGGAGCCATTGCAACGTCACCAGTCTTGCATTCTTCCCAGCACTGCGCAGTGCGGGCAGCTAATGAAGCCATGTGCTGCACAAGTCTGTGCTAATGTTCTTCTCTGTTGCCTTGCCAAGAATTCAAAGGGGAAAAAAGTAGACTATCGAGCAAGAAACAGAGGGGAGGGCAGATCCACACGATACTGCAACAAGTGCCCGAGTAAGCTTATTAGGTAACAAACAAGACAGGGTGAAAAAAAAGAAAGATGATAATTACTAGGTGACATTCATGTATTCACTGCAGACTCGCTTCTTAGTCGCTGGGAAGGCAGGCATCTACAATAGTTAGATCTGTCCTGCGATGCGATGCGGGTTTGGGTTTCGCCTTCAGGGCGTTTCTGCTGAACACTAACCAGGACCTACCGTTTTTCATGCGCAAGGGGGGGGGCTGTGCGTCGAAAGTGACATGGCTGTAGATAACAATAGACAACAAGAAGAGAAGAATAAGAGAGGCAGCAATACTCGTAGCTGCTGCCTGGTGGTTGGAGACTTCTGCCAGATCCTGCTCCCTTGTCGCTACACCCCTCGCGTTTATTAGTACAATGTACCAGCCATGGTGTCCCGCGAATAGCGTAGGATTTTTGTAGTATAGTGTTAACTGGTGAATATCACACCTCGGCCGGTTCTTCTCTTGGCCAATTACGTATTACCTACCAGGTGTCCCTTGGCGCTGATTTTGCCCCAACGCCGGCTACCAAGGATATACGACATTCTCTCTTTGGACCTATGTAGCATACATATACATACATGCCAGCCACTGCAGGCGGACTGTACCCAGTAATGGAGCACGCCATCTAACTCGACGAGCAAGTGAATATAGTCAATAATAGCCCAATATTTTGCAAGTTCCACTGGTCCAGACTCTCCATGTTTGCATGGATCTCGTCTCATCAAGACGACATGGGCTTCTCGAATGGATCCCAAGTATACCAGCAAGTGTATAGATGGACCGGGGCGCACGGCGTGTCGTGCAGGCGATTGGTAATAATACCTGACAGGGAGCATGTATATCGGATCAGTTGGGAGTCTATGAGGAACAAACATTCCGCCTCCCTATTGCTCGTCTTTTTCTGGTTCATGGTGGCGACACAAGTTGCCCGCCTATGTGTTAAGCCGCCGAATGGATGACCGATGTACCTTGATAAATATGCCGGCAGTTTTTACAGACTATAGTTGTAGCAGCGAGGTAAAAAGACGAAAAGAAAAAAAAATGGAAAGAAAAGTAGGAAAAAGAAAAACAGTCTCCAGGCTACAGCGATGGCGCTATGCTATCGTCCAGGAAAAGACACCAAAGATGGCGCCGAGAGACGCGGGCTGCTTCAAGAGCCCCAGTATGGCCCTTTTGAACCCTCCCTCCATCAGCTTACAGCCAATCTCGCCGCCGCCGCCGCCGCCGCCGCCGCCGGGGGCTTGATCGGCCCAGCGACGACGGATTTGGGGCCGGCCGCCAAACTAAGAAGCAGGGGGGGGGGGGAGGAGGGGGGGGTACAACAAAGGGGGGGGAGTGAGTGTTTGTGCGTTCTTATTGGCACTGGCACTAAGGTTATGCTTACGCCGAGATATTAATCGAAGCCACCAATGGTTTGGCGGCTACTCTCAACCCGGGTTCCCGATCCAGTCCGCCGCATCAGAAGGCGGGCCCTGGGTGGGTGCCGGGGCGGTGGCGCTCTGTCGTCTTCTCAGGTCCCCCCAAAAAATAGTTCTTGTCCTTGATCCCGGACCCATCCCCCTTCTCCCAGCGAGTTGGCAAGGTTGCTGCTGAAGCCAACTTGGCCGTCAGGATCGATGGGGGAGGGGGAGGGGGAGGGGGGCGGGGGATTCGAGAGTTGATACCAATCGGGGCTGGGTGGGTGGCTGGATCGAGGAAGTTGGTGATGAGGCAGACAGAAGAAGAAGAAGAAGAAGAAGAAGAAGAAGAAGCAGCAGAAAAAGAAGAATGCCGAGCGCATCTTCAACTCGGGCAAACCATGGCTTTACTCTTGAACGAATTACCATTGACCTTAATTATGCATCTATAAGGCTTTTTTTAGATCCAGGGGGTAATGAAGGAAGGAAAGAAAGACTAGAGAAAGACTAGGCTCCAGGGCTTGGGTTTGGTTCTGACGTGAGGACTGTTTTGCTCCCTTGGGCAGATCATGTCCCAAACACAAGCATATGCCCATCATCATTCCCCCACGGGTTGTGTATCACCAAGCAAGTCCATGTAACTACCTAGCTAGTACCCAAAGGGTCAAGGAACAGGCCCCGAAAATGATAAGCCGTCATGAGTAGTAGCGATCACTGTCAGCCCAATGGCATGCTTTTTAACCTTCCTGAGAGCGGCAGTGCACTGCCGATAAACGACAGGGCTGCTTACTCTCGTCAGCTCTGTTGTTTCTTGCCCAAAACTTTATTCTTATTTCATCGGAAATAAGATTAACCTAATTTGTACCACGAGCGATCTTGCGGCTGATTGACCTTCTCCTTCATCTTCCTCCTCCTCCTCTGATCCCCCAGCTTCCGCGTGCTCTCCCCCTATTGCAACCCTACCCCCCGCCGTCATTGCTACCCCAACTTCTTCCAGACAAGCCAGAGAGTTGGGAAGGAGATTGAAAACTTACACAGCCACGACCCTTCTGGTGCGTGTCAAATGCCAAGCTTCTGCCGAGATCTTCGCCCCTAGGTCTGGGCACAAGCTGGCTTTGTTCTCGTTGTGCATGCGTCATGTGCTTCAAAGTTTGATATGGTAGTTACGTGACAGCAAATAGCCAATGCTTGGCACGCAAGGCTAAAATATGTACAACCAGAGAAAAAAAAACAAAAACTGTGCTCGTGGTCATCTTCACCCTGCCCGACCCATGGACCCAAAAACGCCTTTTATGCGGATCAATCTCACGATGCAACGCCGTCCCTTGCTTGGCATAATCTCTTTAAACAAGACAATGAAGAAATATGTATCGATAAATAAGAACCCCCAGTTTGCCGAGTCACAAGCTGCAAGGACGAAAGGGATATTTCTGGAAGAAAAGCCTGCTTCGTATTAGTAAATGGAGAGATGGACTTGCTCTAGGGATCAACGTGCCTTATAAAAAGAAGCAATCTCTACTAGCTATCCACAGCCATATGACTAGATGCATCACCCAGTGCGCAAAGCTGCTTGATGCTGTTGTAGACCAGGTTCGAGCGGTCACCCTGTCTCTGCAGTGGTGTGGCGGAGGCTAAGCCAGACAGGAGCGTCCAAACATTGGGTAGCTGGAACAAGTCTCGGTTAGTGTCTCAGTCTCAGAAAGGTTTGCCGCCCAAACTAAGCCAAAAAGAAAACATACCTTTTGTTGGATGGTGGCCAGATTCATGGCATTGCCATCGCATAGATCCTGGTTGGCGCGAAATTCTCGGCACTCGATGGCGCAGATGTCTTCTGCCGTTTTGAGAGCCTCGTCTTGGTACGCACGCCTCTCCCACACACTCCACTGCGTCGACTTTTGTCGAATCTCGGCTAGAAGGGCAGGTAGGTGCCGATTACGACTCAGACGCTGGTCCATCGCGAGAGAGGAACATGGGTCGAAGCAGCTTCCGTAGTACTGGGAAGCCATCGAGTCAAATGTATCGAACCCCACACGGCGAGCACACTCCAGGACGTATTCGAAACGTTCCTCGATACTCGAAAACTGGTGCGGCGATCCGGCGTCTGAAACGTCGGTTGCGGCGGTAGCAATAGATCCCCATGGCGAAGCGGAAATCGCACTCTGTGCAGCCACAGTGCCTGTTCTTGAACTGGTTGGCGACATCATAGCTGGGCTGTTTTCCCATGAGGTAGGATTCGTGAAAAGTTTGGCATCATTTCCATCTTCTTCCGAGATCTCCGAGGGTTGGGCTTTTTGCAACTGTCATTAGTCAAGAACGCATATGCTATTCGGGAGCAACTACATACCCAGACCAGTGACGGTTCCCCTGTATCCAAAATGAGCATCTAATTGAAGAGACTCTTGATTGGGCGTCGATACAGTGCTTCCGTTGCGATACAGTCTTTGCATGGGGGATTCACCCGGCATCTCCAGGCTGGGAGACATCATCGGAACCTGTTCGAGTCCGGTGGCGGCTGAGGGATTAAGTTGATTTAAAAGAGCAGGGCTGTTGAAGGGAGGTTGGTGGTGGAAGTTACGGGCCATGTAGGGGTTCGCGGTCATGGACACTGCCTCGGGAATGGTTTGACCAGTGCCATCAACAGCCATGCCAGGCCACATGTCCTGAGACATCGAGCCTGGCGTTCTGGGAAGGGTCATTGTTTGTTGCCAAAGAGCGGGAGGTATGTTTCCGGCATTTGGGACAAAGCCCATTGAGCCGTCAGGAGTAACGGTCCCGGGCATATCCTGGGGGTAGTACTGCTGCTGCTGTTGTCTAGCACGCATCTCGCAAAGCTGCTGCTCGAGATCCTGTACCCGCTGCTTCATACGGTTGCCTGTTGTGCTCTGGTCAGTGGAACAGTGCGTAGCGATAGCTGCTGGCGTTGAACTCACGATATGTTCTTTGGGCAACTCTGTTCTGGATCCTCTTTTTGGTTTTTTGATCAGCGTCGGCAAGAGATTCCGGGGTGGTTTCACGGTTCATGGCGGCAGGTGGTGATTGGCTGCCACGCAGCTGGGCGCCGGCGGAGGAAGTGCTAGAGATGGAAGACATGGTCTTTTTATGTTGACGGGATTTGTCGCTTGCGTCTGGTGCCGTGGCAGAGGGCATGCCGGTCAAGCAAGGCGTGGCGGAAGAGGATGGCGTAGGGCGTTGTTTCCCGTCTCCTGCTTCAGAATAGATGTAATGGTTGGAAAGGTGGAAAGGGTTGTAGTGTACAGGACAAGCGGCAGATGAGCTGACGTGGGAGGTGCAGGTGTATAAGTACATATACTCGACAAACTGGGAGGACGGGAGCGAGGGGCACGCAGTAAATAAGGTATTTGGCCAGGTCGAGGGAGTTGAGATGAGTCAGTGGGGTAGAGAGAGCGTTTATAAGGTGGTCCGGGGGAGAGAGTCGCATAACTTTGCGAGTGAAACGTGGTGTAAGGAAGTCGGCCAGAAACATGGACCAGAATAGACATGGTCAACCATGTCTACTAGTGGCACCCGGTCAAGGCGAGCTCTTCCCAACCAGCGGGCTGGATCTCTCTTTGCGAGTGAGATTCGGCACGCCCCTCCTCTATGTTGATAATTGCGTGTCCGTTAAAGGTCTTCTTGCACCCCTCGTCCCGTTCGTCTTACAGGTACGCCTCCGGGCCTTTTGCTGGCACGCCCTGTTCGGCCTATCCCAGCCCAGCCGCCGCGATACTGCCAGTCAGCGGAGAAAGGTGTGCTACCGGCGGACAAGTGGACGGCAGGAGCAGGATACATCGCTGATCCACTGGAATACTGGGCCAATTCAGATTTAAGATGGCTGCTGCGGCCAGTCTTGGCTGCCTGCGCTGCTGCTTGCGAGATAATACCAGGCGTCGGACCGGGGCGGCTCTGCAGACGACTGCTGTGCGAGGTTCTTGTCCGCCGATGGCATGATGGCCCCCAAGCCCCAAGCCTCCATCAAGCCCCCGGCGGGTTAATAGGGTTATTAGAGACACCCGCCACCCCCCCTCCCCCCTTGTATTTGGGGCGAGGGCCGCTGGCCAGAGAGGAACCATGTACGGAATTCAAGGTTTGTCCGGCTGACACTGGAAGGGTGCGGTCACCGTCGAAGAAAAAACTTGTGCGAGGGTAGAAAGGCCCCAGATCCCAGATTAGCGGCTGGACGATGTGTTCTTTGGCATCCGTCGACTGCGCCGAGCCGGGCTAGTTGGTGGGAGGAGATGTTGGCTCCGCTACAGAGATGGGAGCCGGATGGCGTATTGGCATGTACCACCTGTGTGTGTGTGGTGTGCGTCCGACAATGGAACGGGATTCAGTTCGCGACTGGGCAATACCATACGCCTGATGACAACAATGGCAAGGTGAAGAAGCTTCCAAGAAGAACCCAGCAAAGCCAAGAGGAGCTACATTCGGTTAAGGTTAACAAGCTGAGTCAGCCTTCAGAATCTCGTTTGTTTGTCTGCCTGCTTTTGCCTGCCGCCGTAAATAAACGTCTCTGTTTGGCCGCCAGCTGCCAGCTCCAGGTACTTGGTACCTGCTCTTACAAAAATCTATTTAGCCTACTCCTATTTTGCGCTCCAAACCCCTCGCATCTCGCATCGTCAAGTCTAAAATACGTACCTGAACGCAAAACTACCCATCGCCACCGCCATCGCCATCACCGCCATCACGTACCTGTCTCGGGCCTTTGTCTGCCTGGCTGCCTGTCTTCCTGTCTGCCACCGCCGGCTTTCTTTCTCAAAATCCCTCTTACATTCGCTAATGTTTCTCAAACTAGCGGCTCCCCCCTCCCCCCCTCTTCGCGCACTCTTGTTGTTTAGCTTCTTTCATAAGCATCCTTTTCGTTGCAACGCTGGTGGCGCCTTGTTTTTACCTGGGTCAAGCATACTCGTGGTGCAGCTACGGGGTCCACGGGTTGCTGGAGCAGAATACCCGCTGTTCTGCGCGCTCCTGCATGCCCGTCTATGGTACGAGTGCCCAGAATGTATGTACTATCTCGCCATCATCATTCTGGACCAGGGGACGTGAATAACCCATGAGCAGGCTGGTTACGGGTGCCCAAATGGGCCGCGATGAGTAGCTCTACTCGACGCCATGACTTGGCCACTACGGACCCCAACGACGATGGACAGCGGCCAAGGTTGCCGAACCATCCGCTTGGCGCTGATCAGGAAGGAGGAAAGAAAAAAGCAACCAGAATAGGTGGGCTCGCCAACACAACGCCAACCGCCTTGCTTTATGCTCATCATTTCTCGTGGGGCATCTTCTGGACTGATCGGAATCTGCCCCTTCTGACAACCTTTCATTGCGCTGACTTCTTCGCACCAGGCGCCAAGGTTGGAGGGCTACTCTATCGCCACATTCAGTCCCTAGCCAATTTTTTTTTCCGTCTCGCCGTGCTAGTCTTCCTTCTCCGACAGCTTCACCGACGGTTCCTCCCAGCATCCTGGCCCTACAATCTCAATAAGTAATATCTTGCCTGGGCTAAGCTGCACACGCCCACACTTTTGTTCGTTTGGCCCTTTTTGTGGCTGGCGGACTTCGCTATAGCCGTCAGCCAGTGCTATGCGCCTTATGCTCCTATATCTGGGGCTCAACCCAAGCAGATTGTATTGAGATGTAGGCCCTACATGCGGTTACTCTCCTCCTCAGCTAATGCCAGTCCTCCCCGGCAGACATGATGGTTGTCGGCGAAGTCAAGTTCGGTGGGTTTTGTCGTCCCGTCTTGGTTAAGGGTTCAACTTGTACACGTAACGACCTTCGCCGCGTCGTTCTTGTTCAACTCAGCCTTGTGCTCAAGCACGGCTTTATGCCCCACAAGCATGTTTCTGGCCTCGCTCGCCATCGCCGAACAAGCACTACAAGTTCCTAATAATGAAGCAACTTACTAGGGAAAACCCCCCATGGGAATCTTCAGCTCCGTCCTTCCGATACGAATCTTCTTCGCCAGCTATTGCATCGCCACTTCTGGTATTAAATCGGGATATCTCAGCCTAAGCCTTGTTGCATACGGTTTCAGCGACATGTTCGTCAGGTAGACGCAGGCCGTGCTAACTGAGCCATTTGTCCCATTTGACCAAACTATCACCCCATTACTTGTCAAATGCCAGTGTAATGTCTGAGCATTTGCCGACTCGTGCTATAACGATATTGCCACTGATACTTTCTTCTACATCTCAGCGTCTCACCCGGAGGCTCCGGCTTACAATATCGAATCTACAATCTTGTTTAACCTCAGGTACGGTCTTCGTTACAAGTTAGCACCTGAGATGGGCCGAGTCCCCCTCACGTTTGTTGCGAAGTAACCGAACAGCTTGCGAAGATTTCGCGAACACCATTCTTACCCGTCCGGGTGCTTTAGCTCTGCTCCGGTACTGGCTTTCAGCTAATTGTACTGCCTTCCTAATGTTTCCGCTGAGGCCTTACCCTGATGTCTGCGGTATGATTAGAAACCTGCATCTGGCTGCCCGGGAAGCAAATAAGCTCGCAGATCGCACCAAAGGGGCCATTAAGTGCAACTCGCACAGTCCCATGAACTATTTCAAGAATATCGTGCATGTTTGCTCTCTGCGGGCCTTTCTGGGTGGTGAGTGGGCGCAGTCATAACAGGCAAATTATCATGCAGGCTGCTTTGCGTCCCCATTTCGTAACATTGGGCAATCCAATATGACAGACCTTGACTTGGACTACAACAGGATTTTGCCAAGCAGCAGGGTTTCCGCGGTCCGAGATACCGGGGTTCGCACTGCTACTGCAAGGAAATTGAAGCAGGGGCCAGTTCAGCTTGGCAGATGGACGTCATAAGCGTGGCGTTTGTGTCAATCGACGAGAAGTCACAGGCTCCCAGCTGGAACCCATTCATTTGCAGCCTTTGAGCCGGCTGTAAGCCAAATCGTGATCCATTTTGCACAATCTTTGCTCATAGATCACAGTTTGATCTTTTACATCTATATAAGGTGTCATTCTGATAAACAAGATGCATACGACGAGGCAGTCGCTGCTGGGCTCTCAAAGTCAATTCCCTCTCCAAGCCCCACGGGTAGTTTATTGATGGAATGAAAACTTTTCTTTATATTTGGGCCTTTATTATAGGCCGAATTGCGGTCCCAGTCAATGACAGGGCAGGGCAGGGTTGTCGGCCGACTGCAGCAATCGACTCGCATGCGTATTCAGCTCGCTCGGCAATGGTTTCCCCAGACCAAGGACAAAAGGTCACGGCATCGCCGCAGGTCTCTCGCTAGTTATACCTTGCAGGCTATGATACTGCGTTTTCCAGGTTTTCTCTCAACTTAACCTCCAAGGTTGAGTTTTTCCGACAGCAGGTAGCCGGCCATCCGAGCACAATTTTGCCGATAGCGTGTCTGCACCTTTCAACCACCCTAAAAAGAAGAAGCCTGGCGACGGAAATAAACACAAACAGCGCTTTCATGCTGAGCCATCTGTCTGCACGACTAAATGACCCCCCTGTCATGTCATACGCATCATCATGATAAGAGCCAATAGCTTGCGATGCGTATGTTTTGTGGCTGACAAGATAGATAGATGATGGCAACCTAGGAAAGGGCAAGGATATCAAGTCTGGTGAGGCCCATCTGAAGACGAGGGCTTTCAGCCCATCGTTGTGGCTGATTGAACTTGGTTTAATTAGCGCCATGATTCCGATTTCATATCAGGACAAGTCACGCTTTAGAATCTCGTATCCGATTAACCCGAAGCAAGGCGCAACGTGAGATACTTTTTATTCCAGGGCCTCTTGCACAACGGCTCGGAGGTACGCTTTTGACGATTTTCAGCCAGCAATCATCTGCTCACAAACTTATTCTTTTTATGGAAAGTATAAATGAAAAACTCGGTCAATGTGGTGTTTTGACTGAGACTTTATTAATACAAGATGCAGGGTGGTCGAGTCTTGCCTGCATTGGCAGCTGCTACTGGCCAAGACGCAAATGTGATGCATCGTCTTGGCTGCAGACATCCATCTATACTGAACGAGCTATCCGTCGGAATTACGGAGCACCCGGGTTTTCAATTGGCTCTGGAAAAGCATTCTGGGTTCTCCGTTGTCTTCCACCGGCACCATCTCCCGTGTGGGTGGCAGGGGACATCCATACGATGCAGGTGGAAGCGAGTCCGCCACATCCATTTCCAGCGACACCGCGAAGGGTTGTAATTGTGGCTTCTCATTTATTACGTCAAGTTCCATATATACCGGGGTCAGATACTTTTCAGCCTCAGAGTGCCGGATAGGTCTCCATTCTTGGGTTCGGCTCACAGGGCCTAACTAATACACAGAGCTGCCTCTTCTGGCTCTCTCGCACACCCCCGTCGTCTAACCCCCCGATTATTTCTCCCTTTCAGCGCCCCGGCTCCTACGGTAACATCCGTCGCTGAACAATCGAAGCAAGCCAGGGCCGCTAGGCGCTGCCGCCCGAAGTTATCCTTCCTACCTACCTCTTCGGCAAGATGAGAGCCGAAAAGGTGTGTGCATGTAACTTGTGCGGTCCACGATCAAGTCATGATGAGAAAAAGAGAGTTTGTTTGTCTTGTCGGAAGTTACCAGCTCGGCGTTGCGCGACTTTGTCAGAAATCTACACTGAATCTATCTGTTGCGTTGCCCAAGGTCAACGGGTTCCTTTTTGCGCACTACCATCTACGAGTCAAGCCCCTCCCTTAGTTGACCCGCCTTACCCTGTGGCAGCGTCCCTCTCTTGCCAGCTCGTTTGATACGATCGTCACGGGTATCCCACCCGAAATTGACAAGTCTTCGCGAACTTGGCTCGGAGCCGGCGAGGGGACGGAATGGCTCTCGATATTGTGGTGTGGTTCAGTGTCGATGGCGCTGGCAGTGGCCCTGGACGAGGAGAGAGGAGTCGTGAGGCCGTGATCGAATTGCAGCCCACACGTGGCCCAAAAACTGATGTCTAACTGTACTCGTACTTCATATGTGCTCTCAAAGCCACAGGTCACAACCCCCCTTCCCCCAGCTTTTATTTCCCTACCAAACCCGGACTTCCTATCAGGGCACTTAACAGTCATAATCTTTCTCTGGGAGACCTCCTCGCCTCACCCGCTGAATGATACATATGCGGGCAAGAACCAGTTTTCTGACAGTTTGCCGCCCCTGTGGTCGCCGCCGCAGTTCGGCATTAGCGGATATCAAATTGAACCCTTATTATTAGGTAGGTGCTCCTTGCTTGCTCGCTGCAGCTAATTACCCCATTGCACTTGCATGTTAGTGAAACCTTCCCGAAGAAATCGACGGCTGCGACCAATTGTTTAAATGAAAGTCAAAACAAACGCTCCGCACACCCACCATGGGGCGTCGAAACTCCGAGACAGTGAAGTTACTGCCGATCGCGTCCGAAAGTTGCACATGGGTAGCCTCCTTGGACGAAAATGTCTTTGGTTAGTCGTTGCTTCAGGGTATCGCCATTCCGGCCATTTCGTCCGTTATGCGGAGAACTAATCAGGAAAGGAACAGATAGGAGATACCGATACAGCTGCCTGCACAGAGTATATGGGCGCGCCACACCATCGTTCACACCATCAGCCAGCTGAAAAACCGTTGACAGGGGGTTACATCACCCTTCACGGCAACACTTTCGGTGATGCTTGATGGACTTTCAAAGTCTTTGTAGTTCGCCATGTGCTTGTGTCATGGATCGCTGACCTGGGATTTATCCCCAGAAACTATGACTACTCCGTCTTGGCCTTTACTGTGGCAGCAACTCAAACAGCACTGTTCTGGACGATGCAGAGAACCTGTGCTCTACACACTACAATGGAAGCAGTCCTCTTTCCCGCTCTCCTAATTTCTTGTTTCTGAGATTTAGTATTAACACGTCGCGTTTTGTCTCCTTCCAGTATTAGTGTTAATGCGCTACTGGTCGTATCGACTTCGGTGCTGACACCGCTGGCCTTCCTCCTTCGGATATTAGCGGGCGACGACCGGCTTACGTGCGTTTTGGTCCTGGGTAACCAATGCACGAGGAAATCTCTGCCAACACAATGAGATTTTGACCCAACGAGGAAGCCCAAATCACCTAGCCCCCTGTCCACCGGGCGCGAACCAGGACGAAGAGGTCAAGATGCTGATATGTGTTGTCGAGCTAGCTCTGCAGATCATTCCATTCCGTCACCGCCAATCGAACCTTTCTCCCAGAGATGGTGGTTGACCGAGCTATGCTAACCGGTAACGAATGAAACCCCCCCCCCCGTAGCATCAACGGAGCGGAGCGAGCGGAGGTTCTGCGGCTGAGACTATTGTATGAGGCTCTCGCATCCTCCCATCGGGTCGGGCTCCTCTTTCGCCGATGTGGCTGGACAGGGCTTATCGCCTGCTATCCCAGGAACACGAGAATGCCATGGAAAGCCACGAGGGAAGATCAAAGAGATAAGCTGCCGGACCTCCTACGGGCTGTCCTCTACATAAGGCAGGTACGCAATGTACAGCATTACATAGCCCGAACTCTAAGTTATATTGGACAATACATGATGGATAAGATAAAAAGGTAAAAGAATCAACAATCAACAGGCAAGAAAGGTAGGGCGAGTGATGCGTCGTATTACCTCGGAGCTACTTGTTACCCACATGCCACGCAACAGGGGCGTGTTGGTGAATTGATAGCTCTGCACCCTTGCCGGCCAACTTTGATGATGAAAGATGACAAGCTGCTTACACTAATGAACTATACCGGCAAGGAGATCTCCAGCTACGGATTTCGAGGGCTGCCGTCAGAAATAGAGACTGCGCAAGGGCCAGTACCAAGCTTCTACGCCAAGCAATCCGGAAAAGCTTAAACACTAGAATTTAGAGAGAGGAAAGAAGAATCTTAGTAGAGCCTCGGAAAAGCAACAAAAGCTCCCTCCCAGCCTCGTGCATCGTTGCGCTCGGTCTGCCTGAAACGACATGTAATCAATCACCAGGGTTCACCAGCAGCCTGACCCTGGTTGGCCTTGGCATCGCTATAGTTTTCAAGATGATGTAACTAGTCAGTTTCTGGCTGGATCCAATTTCGTCGTTACAGAGTAATGAGATGTCCACCGGGCACCTGTGATAGTGTTCTGTCTAGAGACCCGTCACCGATTTCGTATCCAGCCCCCCCCCAAGGCTAACAACCTAAGCCAGTCTTGCCACAGCTTCCAAAGACGGGCTAGACAAGTTGGAACTGTTGAGTTGGATCGGCTCCGTATATCGGGGCCGGCCTGCCCTTTCTAGTCGTGAATCCCACCTTCCTTCGCGGGGAGAAGTGGTGGCACGCGGATCTGATAGGGCCAAAGACGGGAATTACTCGAGCAATTTGGCGATGGGAAGAAGAGGGAGGGAAAAACGGAGAGCGGTATAATGGAGGGATCTATTGCAGCGAAAGCCCTGATGCGCGGCATAGTCAGCAGAGAGACGTAATCCTGCTGCCGAATTTATGCAGTTCGTTCAGCAGGTCGATCTGCGGTGGTGGCTGCCTTGTCTGTCGCGGAATCGGAATGCCCCCAGCAATGGATACTTCGTAAAAACGACGGAATGAATTATTGCCACAAGACTAGAAGAAGAATGACTCGGGTGCGGAGCAAAGCCCGAGCTTCTGTGAATGGGCCAGGCGTCGCAGCGTACGCGCTCGTGCTTTTCTCGTTGTCGCGAACCCTCTAGTCGCGGATCACATAACTGAGAACAGGTAGACGTTGTCTCCCGATGATCGATAACGACTCTAAAGTCTCGGGTCACAATTCTGAAACCACATCACAGGAGGAGATAAGCATCAGAAAGCAAGTTGTCTTGGCCGTTGTGCCAAGAGTCCTGGGCATGGGGCGCGCGAATGTGTCCGGGGTAGAGTCAGACGTGTCATTTGTTAGATCGGTAAACCGACTACTTTCGGTGATTGATAACTAAGCGTTCAAAAAGGCATGTAATACCGCGTTCTTGGTCAACCATGGGCTGTGTCATGTCAAAACCGGAGGGAGGATCAGATACCCCTGGGGTGATCTGCCGAGGACAGCCTGCCATGTCTTGGCAACACCCCCATGATCGTCGCTGCCAGACGGTGGAACAAAATGCCGTGGCAGGAGAAAAGGAGTGTTTTAGCCCATCAGAGTCTTGGCGATGTTGTCAGGGACACTTGAGTGTTGTGAAGTTTGCAGTTGTGGATGGCGAGCTGGGCGTGAACGTAGTCAATACGCATCCAGAGGTCTCGACTCCTAAGTTGCCTAGTTATCCGTGTTCAAACTCTGTCTGTAGTCTGATGGAGCCCAGACTGGTTTTGGGTACAGGAACCGAAATTGTGAGGACTGATTCGGCTCTGTCCATGCAGCGAAGGACGCGTCACTGACTCCAGTCACGGAACCAACAACTTGATGGGTAAGCGGGAAGACGCTGCGCAATATGGATAGACCTGCGAACTCAAAAATGAATATCTAGAAGAGGTATCGATAACTGAATACCCAGAGGTACGCAGGGGGCAAAGGGAAAGGCCCCAAGCTCGTCTGCGTGAGGGAGGTATGGTGAAGTTGACCACGACGAGATAGAACACATCGGCTCTTATTATTAAACAAGGGATACATTTACTGTAAATAATGCCTTTATATTGATAGAGAAGCCCACTGTCACTGTTAACTCTGGCAAGCTCAGACTTCTGTGAATGGTCTCCCTGACTTATATGTAATTCCTTCGGCGTGCATAGGCCAACAGTCTAACGGCTAGGAAACGATGGAACATATACCAATTTTTGACTTAAAAGCCGTGGATACGCTGGTACTAACATAAAAAAATATCCAACGGAAGCTGTATTATCGTCTATGGCAACGCCAGTGGCATGATTGATGTCCGCGAGCGTCGCCAATGCAGCACATGATGACGACTTATCGGTCTGTTAGAACGGTGTTTGTCACGTAGTGCCCATGGTTCTGTTTGAGTTTCTTTCTTTCTGGGTATTTTTTTTAATTGTTCTCAAATTAATATTTATTTAGAAATGTTACGGCTATTCAATCTGCACAAACGCTACACAATTCTGAAGCAAATGCCATTTCTCGTGTTCCCAGACTATGGCTGATAGCTGAATAATTGATCATACCAAGAGTGTGATATGACAGTCGGAACAAGCAGGGCGCCTTACTTCACGTCAGCCTTTCTCGTATTTTCTAATTTTGCCTGATCGCGACGCCGGTGGCTTTCCTGCTTTGCGTATATTAGACCGCAGACATTGCAGAGCGTCCCGGGACCTTTGGGTCCCGACCGCCACTCTGGACTGCTGATTTCACCACACTGGTGACAGGAAATATCGGTGCTCAGATGCTTGCTCAGATGCGTATCATGTCAGTCTTGATATTTTGTTGTCACAAGGTGGCCAACTTTGCTCTAGCAAACTCACACGAAACTGGCGTTGCTGGCTGAGCGAACCTGCGCCGTCAGCGGAGGCTCTAGACAGTCTGCTATGGTGAATTTCGATACGAGGCCCTTCGAGAGAGGCTGAAGACATTCCCACGCCCTCGTTAGGGTCGGCAGGCGGCTTGCTCGCGCCATGCACATCATCGAATTGCAGTTTAGCGGGCTTGGGGATGTGAACGAGGGCCGAGCGTCCACCGACATTGTCTCGAAAGCAGTACAAGTCTTGCGTTGTACGTCTAATCTGCAGCATGTTGCCGAAAGGGGCACGGCATCAGTCACATGGCGATAGTGGGACGGGGTCTGACTGCCTTGTGTAGCTTTACCGTCTTCAAAGTCTCGCCAACCCTGAGTCGGCTAACGGAAGGCCTGCCATGCTCCAGAGGTTGTGTTGCCGAGCTCTGCATGGGGGCGTCTTCGTCGTGTCGCGGCATACGAAGCAGGGGACAATAGATATTGAAGTTCGAAAGGGTAGTTCGACGCAGTCGGTAAACGCGACGCAGATGACGCAAACATGAGTGGTCAGGTTGCACACTCGTATGCTGAGGGATGGAAGGCATCAATCAGCATTGCGCCCCAACATGTAGCCGCGAGTGGTCTGGCGTTGGGCCAAAACCGTGCGAGTGCTCCTGTGAAGCAACAGGGCTTTGGGGAGGGGGGAGGGGGGAACGGAGATCCGAAGTTTCTCTAAGCGCCAATGAAGCGTTATAATGGAGTATTTTGTAGGATAGGATGATGAAGCGCTTGGCTGGTACGCAAAGATGGATTAAGACGCATCGCAGTGTCCAAGGGGACTCTGCAGGAATGAGGCAGCGTACGTGATGTTCGCCAGGGCAGAAGGGAGGAAACCCTCCGTGTGGCTGGCCAAGGTCCCTGAGCTAATTAAAGTGGCTAGTGGGGACTTATTTAGCTCGCGGGGTAGGTCCCTTGTTAAAATATTGGACGAATTTGTTTCTTCCAACTCCTACATACGCACGCACCAATCCACGGCCACTTTCAGCACATTCAAAGTTCGGTATCTATCCTTGAAATGAATTGTTTTTCATAAGATCTATTATGAGATTACTAGAGCGATTCAACACGAAAATTTTCGACCGCATTATACGCCAAGACCGCCGCTTAGTCCGTTTAGTCCGCCGTGAGATGCGAACGCCCCAAACTATACCATACTCGAATTTTTGGCTCCCGACATCTGCGTGTTGCTCTTTGATAGAGTATCGCCCGTGTCTTTGCGTGAAAAAGACGCCCACGTTTTGAAGCTGGACATGGACATAGTCTTACGGAACTTGACCCCCGATTCATCTGGCCCTCCTTGGCCCCAAGCACCGCGCTGAACGGGGCGATCCTGAAGCAGATGAAAGTGGCGCTTAATAAACTTCCAACCCTCGATACCAGCAACAAAAACAAGCGTGAAACCGATCGAGAGCGCCCACTCCCAAGAAATTGGGGCGTGCTTGAAGAACTTGGTGTTCAGTTGCGGGATATACACAACAGGAATGACTGACAGCGCTCCGATGATAACGGACCAAAATAGGAAGCGGTTGCTGTATACGTCTTTAAAAAATGGAAAGTAGCTGTCGTCGTCGGGATTGAGCCGGAACATGGAACGGCGAAGGCTCTTGAACTCCCAAGCAGAAATCAGGATCAACCAGGTCAGCTCCGCAAAAACGGCCGCACGAGCTCGGAAGACAGGTCGGCAGGCATCAGAGAACGCCGTGTTGCAGTTCGCCCCAAGATCTCCCCCGTATTGACCGTAAATGATGATAACAAAGGTGATCATGGTGCAAGCTCCCATCATGACACCATAAATTACCATGTCGACGATGATTTGGTTAGTGAAGACACCACGTCGCTTGTCCTGCGGAGGCTTGCGCATAACATCTTGGGCAGCAGGCTCGCGGCCAAGACCAAAGGCTGGGAATGATGAAGTAACCATATTGATCCAGATGATGTGAAGCGGAGAAATGGGGAAGACTGAGAAGCCATCGTTGTCGACAAAGCCGAGACCAGCAATAAGGAGAATGACTTCGCCAACATTAGAGGTGAGCAAGTGGAGAATAAACTTTTGAATGTTGTCGAACATGCGACGTCCCTCACGAATAGCCGAGACGATGGAGTTGAATTTGTCATCAGTGAGGACAATCTTAGAAGCCGACTTTGCGACATCAGAGCCTGAGCCCATAGCGATACCGACATCAGCACGGGACAGAGATGGTGCATCGTTGACGCCGTCACCAGTCATGGCCATAAAGGCGCCGCGTCGACGAAGAGCCTCAATCATGCGAGTTTTGGTGTCAGGCGCACAGCGGGCAATGACTAGCGGGAGTTCTTCCAGCGCATCGATCTCGGCATCGGTCATGTGGTCAAAGTCGGTGGCCTTCTGGACAATAGAGGTTGCAACACTGTCAGGCAGAATGCCGAGGTTCTTGGGGATGATGCCAACTTCCTTAGCGATGGCCTTGGCTGTCTCAGGATGGTCACCAGTGAGCATGTGCACCTTTATACCGGCTTGGGAGCACTCCGCGATAGAGGGCTTGGTCTCGCGACGCGGAGGATCATAGATGCCAGCAAGGCCGAGCAGAGTGAGGCCTTGCTCCACCTCACCGCGGAGCTTTTCATCTTCGGCGGCGCTGGACGACTGTTTCGCGGTGAACTTGCCGTCCCATGTGCGGTATGCAATAGCAAGAACGCGCTGGCCCTGAGACGCGAGGTTGTTCATCTGCTGGAGGACTGTCTCCTTGAGCTCATCGGTAACGGGCTGCTGTGCTGCGCCGGTCCCTACGTGCGAGCAGAGATCTAGGATGCGCTCGACAGCTCCCTTCGTGAAGACCATGCTGTTAATGCCGTCAACAATGGAGCCGCTCTCACCGTCAGGCGCGTTATAAATAACGGACATGCGCTTGATGGAACTGTCAAAGGGGAATTCGGCGAGCTGCTTCCAGCCCTGGCCCTCGAGAGACTTTTTTCCGAGGCTGAAGCGGTGCGCAAAGACTTGCAGAGCAATCTCGGTGGGCTCACCCGTCGTCTGCCACTTTTCCTCTTCCTTGTCAAAGCGAACAGTTGCCAGGTTGCACAAAGATGATGAGAGCAAAAATGCCTTGAGCTCATCCGTCATTTCGCAAGCAGTCTCGACTGGAGCAGGCTCAGCTTCGCTCTTAGGGTTGAGCTTCTCATCAGGGACATCGAACTTGAGCACGGCAGCACTACGCTCGCGGTCGTAGTCTCGCTTGGGAGCCTCGGTGATAGGCTCGTCCTTGTTGAGGGCGTATGTGACGCGGCCCTTGGTGGGGTCGCTAGGGCTCTGAGAGTCGTGGACGGTATAGATGTGGCTGCTCGGAATCCAAGCCTTGCGAACGATCATGGCGCCTTCAGTCAAGGTGCCAGTCTTGTCAGAGCAAATGTTGGTAACACCGCCGAGAGCTTCGAGAGCAGAAAGGTCACGAACAACGACATTCGCCTTGCGCATGACAGTGACAGCGACCACCATGGTAATTGTCAGAACACTTCAAATTCAAATTGTTAGCGATTTAATTCTCGGGAGATGCGTTATGAATATCTGAAACTTACGCGACAAGGGACTCGGGAATAATGGCAATACCCAGAGAGGTGGCATAAATGATGACTTCGTTGCGAAGTTTGAAGTGGTTGACGCCGAAGACGACCATGGCGAGGATGATTGCGCAACCAAAGAGGACATAGGCAAGGGCCGACAGCTTTCGCTGAAGAGGAGTGCCCTCAGTCAGGCCCAAAAACTTGCCGATAACATCATAGGTACGCTTAGCCAGGCCAACGACGGGCTGGCGCTTGCCATACTTGCGCCAATTCATGGAGCGGCCGGCTTTGCGCTGCTTCTTGGAAGTGGAGGCTGCAATCTTGCCCACCTCGGTTGTCATGCCAGTGGCCGTTACGATGCCGCGACCGCGGCCCTTTCGGACGACGGTGGTTGCGTAGGCCATGTTGACGCGGTCACCGATGCCAACCTCCTGCTCCGAGGTGGCTAGCTTTTCTGTTCCGGGGGTCGTAACGTTGTTTTCAATAATTTTCTCGACGGGGATCGATTCGCCAGTCAGCTGACCCTCCTCACAGGCCAGGTTCATGGCTTCAAAGAGACGGAGATCGGCCGGCACCGTGTCGCCCATCTTGAGGAGGACAATGTCGCCGGGGACAACGTCGGGGCTGTGAGAACGATGTTAGTGGGGGGAATTCTTGCAGATCAGCGCAGCGTGCGAAAGGAGAAGACATACTTGGAAATTACTTGGGTCTTGCCGTCACGAAGGACCATGGCGCTAGGTGAGGAGAGGGCACGTAGAGCATCCATGCGCTTTTCGGCGCGGTACTCCTGCCAGAAACCGATCGTGACATTGAGGAAAATGACACATGCGAGGACGCCACCCTCAATGTAATCCTTGATGCCAAAACTAAGAGCCATGGCGAACACAAGGACCTAAGGAACAACACATGTTAGCATGGTATCGAATTTGGTTACTGCGTATGAACACGACGTACAATAATCATGGCGTTGAGAATCTGTTTCGTTAGGATGCTGTACCAAGCGATGGTACCGCCAACGTCAAGTTCATTCTTGGAATATTTTGCCGAAATCTCGGCCACCTGAGCTGAAGTGAGGCCCGTGTCAACGTCAGTCGAAAGGGCTTCAGCCGTCTCGGCGACGGAGAGAAGGAACGGGTGCTTTGGGAACTCAGCCATTGTCGCAGGTTGGGACAAAAGCAAGGGCCGTTGTGGTGGTGGGGGCGCAGCCGCGCTGTTCGGAGGGAGGGCTGGGGCTGACGAGACCGTGAAGGTGCTTCATAAAGTGAGAAGGTTCTGGGGGGAGGGAAGGGGGATCCAACAAGAGGGATGGTATTTCTCGTCCCCTTTGGGAAGTCTTGGGGGGACTTTGTTTGTGTAAGAGTATTGGAAGAGGAACTTGTAGTGGTGCTCTCTCTAAGCAATACGGATTGAAGAGCAACGGGTATGCTACGTTCAATTCGGTTGGTTATAGATTTGATCTAGATTCGAGCAAGGTCCTGGGGAAGGCGGGGAATGGGGGGGAACAGCTCTTTAAGTATTCGAGCAGATACAATCGAGAATAAAATAAATACACGACACAGAGTTTCCACCAGCGTAGACGGTCTCTATAGACCCCTCCAAATGAGATAAGGTTTGGCGTTGTGTAGGCGGCAGGCCCAAAGTCGAGCCTTGGGCTCCATACCGGCGCGGAGCTTTGGGTGGGGCGCTTTCGGCTTGGCGGGCGCCGCCAAGTGTGGGGCCCCCGGCGCCGCAAGCAAAATGGTGACTATTTTTTTTCGTGTTCCGGAGAAAAAGCGGCGGCCGTCCCGCCGTCCGCAGCAGAGGTTGCGCCATAACCCAACAACTGCTGACTCACTCCGCGGAGTGACAAGTACGCGTTATCGTCTTCGGCTTTCAGTTGTTCGAATCCGAGCAAAAGGCGCAGCAATGAACCCCGAGATAAGCTGATTTATTTAAAAGTTTTTTTTTTTTTTTTAAAGAAAGCCTCATGACGGTGAATCCGCTTGTTGATACGTTGCCAAGAGGGCCGTAGCAGCGTGGAGGGGCGCCATATTGGTCAGGCTGTTGAGAAGGGTAATCTGACCACTGATTGCTTGCGTAGGGGAAGTGGAGTGACGTCAAAGACCTTTTTTCCTTCTCGTGGACATAGGCATGCCTGCGGCCAGTACGCGCAAGGAACGCGCATTCAGCCCGATCGCACAATCTGCTTGGCTCTAGGATGAGAAACAGTTCATGTCCTTGGCTGATGCCGATTTATGATTGGGAGGAATTAGTTTCCAAATTGGAAAGGAATACAAGAAGAAAAGAACAATCGAGCAATCCATCTCTGCTTTCTTTTTATTTTTTGGCTTACATTGACTCAGACAAAGAATGTCCGTAATGGGTCGTGGTCAAGCACTCCGCCAAGACATTTTGGTGTGGTTGGTTTGGTCTCACTAGCAGACATACGCGAGGCTTGGCATTGGAAACGACTGCGACGGCGACAGGAAGAGAAGAAGAGGAAAGGAAGCGACAACCAAGAAAAAGCAAATGCGACGGGTTGTTTCCGTCATAGACGTCTTCATTAATTCAAGAAGACCTCTCCTGCTGAGGCCTGTCCAATTGCATCGTACTATAGAACATCTGCATCCGAGCTGACCTTGCGCATTGTTAGCAGGGGTCAGGCGAACACAGAGCGGAAGCGACATGTCAGTCTGTTTGCGCTCATTTTCAGTGTTGGTTGAAAACCGTCTTGCGGTCCAGATCATCACGCTGGATTGCACCATCACAGATACCCGCAGTTTTTTCACCTCTTTTTTCACCCTCCCCAGAGAACTGGTAACCATGACCCCGGGCTCAAAGCCCTATCTATTCCTTGGTCGTCGCGGTGTTGTCATTTGCCCGCCTAGGGGAGGCGACGATTACCTGCGTCTTGGCAAACCGTGCACCACTGTTCGAGAACAATCAAGGCTGTCCCGCATCATTGAAACCCCAACAACCCAACTCACTCCCACCATGTAAAAACACAATGCCAAGGAATTACATTCCGCAACGATAACGCAGACGGGCATCTCTCCCGCCATGTTCTCTCTCTCTTCTTGTCCTTCTTTTTTTAAGGTTGAGCCTCTAGCGCCCGAAGGGGGGCGACCTAGACGGATTGACACCCACCACTTGGGCTGCTCAGCTTTCTTGTGCTGAAGGCTGCCGCTGTGAGTGGTGAGAGCGGGCTTTCAGCGCTCTTGGCATTTGTTACCAGGGGAAGATGACGGTGGGAGCGGAATAGAATTTTTTTTTCATGCTCTATTCTTACTGGTTCTGAAGGTTTCTTTTTCTTTTCGCTTGTTAGCACGGCAGCGCGCGTCATGCCGTGTAACCCCATGCACTAATAGGCGGGCATCAGATCTTGTCCACGGCCAACAGCCTAAGGCGGAGCCAACACATCGCCCACTGCTTGGTTGTCATCACAACCGACCCAGGAAAGGCTGAAGGAACTATTTGGTCCTAAAGAGAAAGCACAACCATCTAATATGAATATTGAATTAGAAGACGTCATTCTCAGGCATTCGATTTATACAAGACGACTAAGCGTGGCTTGGCAGTGGATCACGTGCTGCCATGTGTTTGAGTAATGATCCACCGATTTCGCCCCAGCTGGACCATAAACTGGCTGCGCCTCAATGAGGCGTGGGCGGCGTCGTTGATCTTGAACCGGTGTTTATCTAGGTCGGGACACCGTGCCTGGATCTGGATTGGTGCAACCCCGGTTCCGCGGAAGTGAGTGGGTTTCTATTGTACTCGTTGTCAGAGTCGGAATTTGGACCCCAGACCCCGACATTTGTCCGCAAACTCGTGGTGTGATGGTAGACATGGCTCGTGCAGACCAAAGGTGTGCCGAACTCGATTATCCAGACGATCCGATCATCTGTGTGGAAAGAGGAATGTGCAAAGATGGAATTTCCATTCTATATGCGTCTAACTGCTTCGGATCTAATCAATTCGTACATGCGCCAAAACATTAATAACATTTACAATTCCGGATCCATTCAGGCGTGATAATAATATAACCCATCCAAGAACACGCCGCAGAAAACATCACTCTCACACACATTTCTTTTTATATACATTACTCGCTACGCCCACGCCAGCGCAGCGGCCACGACACCAGCGACGCCACCGGCGACGAGTCCTGGGGCCGCGACACTCGGCGCCTTGCTTTGGGGATTCACACCCGTCGCGCTCTTTCCGAGGTACCAGGCGCCAATGTCGGTCAACTTGCCGGCATTGTTGAGGAAGGGGGCGTTTGCGCCGACGGAGGAGTTGCCGGAGCGAAAGGCGCCAAAGTACGAGTAGCGGCCGATGTAGGGCTCCTTGTCAAAGTAGTCGACGGTCTGGTTGAAGAACTGCTGCGTCGGCGAGAGGTCCTGGTGGGCAAAGGCATACTCGGTGACCCAGATCTCGGCGTCGGGCCAGAGCGCGCGGCGCTCGCCAATGTGCGACGCCAGCCCGGCAAAGTTGTCGTACCAGTGGACGGGGACGACGGCGAAGGTGCAGTTCTTGGTCTGGGTCGTCGCGCCGCTGCTGCTGCTGCTGCTGACGAGCGCGGAGCAGTTTCCGAGGAACTGCTTGAGCCAGTCGAGGCCGGACGGCGCGCCGGTGACGGCGGGCAGGCCGACCTTGATGTTCATCGCGGCGAGGGGCTCAAAGTTGGCGACCCAGGCCTGGGCGGCCGCGCGCGGGGCGACGTTGCTGCCGCCCCAGGAGTTGGGCGCGTCGGGCTCGTTGAAGGCGAGCGCGTAGGAGATGTTGCGGCCGTCGCGGATGACTCCCTTGACCTCGTTGAGCCAGGTGTCGTCCGAGGGGTTGGCACCGACACCCCACATCATGGGCACAAACTCGAACTGGTCTTGCGCGACACTGGCATAGGCGGGCGACGGAAGGCTGCCATAGTTGTAGTACCAGGTGAGGTCGTTGCCTGGCGGCTGCCAAAGCTTGTTGTCTTGCGGGTGCGCCGAGTTTGGCGTGAAGACGAGGCCGCGCTTCCCTGCGGCGTTGGCCGCGCTGAACAGCGCACACAGAGCCAAGGCGAGTAATGACATGGCTGGTGTGGTTTCCTTATGTGTCTGTATACAGTTCGCCGTCGGTTCGAGCCGACGTGGGGTAGGATGGCGATCGCAACTCTTCCGAGTTTGGGGATGGGATACTTGACGAGGTAAGAGGTGTTCAAACGAGAGACTCGACGACAAATTATTTCGATTTGATGATACGCTCGGCAATGCAGTCTCACTCGTTTATGGCGATGCAGGCGAAAAGGAGGTTGCCAAGCAAGATTGTTGCGTGGCACGGTCGGAGCTGAATCCTTCGATTGACTATCGATTCGTGGCTGTCTAGGGGTAAACACGGCTCTGGTGAATAATATTAAAGTATGTGTAGGAAATAGAACAAGCAAAAGAAGCAGTGCGCTATCAAGGAGTGTTACGAAGAAAACAAATACGAAGCAAGGACACAACGAGGAAAGGAAAACGTCCCAGCACTTCCATGAACTCAGCTGAAGCGCCCCCCAAAACAAAGTTTTTTTTTTTTCCTTTCTGGCTTGACAAATCTATCTGCCTTGATAGCGGGTGGCTTCTGGTGGGTTTTGGTAGTCAGTAGCGTTCAGTGGACGACTGTGCCTTGATTAGTGGGTAAGTTAGTGCTAGCGCCCTTGAAGATCATACTTGATATTGGGACGAGGCTAGTGATGTCTCATGTGCTGAAAATAGGTATGCCATGTTGACAGGCTGGGCTGGTTACTGGTTACGCGAGGAGTAGGCGTACTGTGGGACACGAGTGTCGCTTGTATGAAAGACCGCTGAAGCAAGATCTTATCTCACCATGCACACCGGCAGATTGAAGGATGTGTCGGTGTCGATATACGGGACCATCGTGTCTCATCATGGCCACCCACCCCTCTCCATCGCGGGAGATCTGGGGTGCCGCAGAGTGCCGCTGGCACCATCCCAGCATCCCCATCGACTGACCGTTGGGATTAAGATAACGAAAACGAGTAAGTATTTCTGCTGGGCAGTGTTTGGATGGGCGTATTTGCTAATAGTAGCCCGAGGCGTTCGCTTTAGTAGAAGATCCAATCCATGGACATTGCAGTTTTCCGCGGGGTAGGCTTGGTGAGCGAGAGGAGTAAAGAACATCAATTATAGGGCCGAAAATGCTCTTAAAGCAATCCTTAAAATTGTGTCTCGTGATGACAAGTGCAGCATAGGATGAGACCACAATCCGGGGTTTTTCCTCAATATTCCTCGAAGCTGCAGAGCAGACTGGGCGGATTTGGCTTGTGATAGTGCAATATAGGGCGAAGGTACCTGTAGCCGTTGCCCGTGAGTTGACACATGGCAATGTACAAGATGCGCAATCAGACCCAGCTACGAGCGGTTCATTCAAGCTACATTTATTCAGCATCCAGAATCGACCATTTCACCTCACCCATCAATCACTCTTTTTCTCCGCGCGGGCGCACAATCGGACTTTTGGCAGCGGCAAAGACCTCGGCTGGCTGCGCCATGCTTAGTTAAGCTTCCCCCGGACCACCCACAAGCTGGCCCGATCAAGTGCTTGCCTCGGCTACTCCACAGATCCGGGTTCGGCCTTTGCCCGCCTCTGCGCCCGCTGGAACGTGCATTTGTATCCGGCTCATCCCACCCGAAGTTTGTAGGTGGGCTCTTTTCCTTTGCATCATCATCCTTTTTTCTTTCACCGTCTTTGCATCGCTTTTGCACCGTCCTCCTTTCACACCTTCATCCACAAAAACACATCCTTCACCATGGCTGTCGAACGCATCGGTTCCATCATCAAGCACCTGGCCCCTGGTTCGGCCATCAACAGTCTGTGAGTATTTCTTTGCGCATGCACCTCGCCAGCGGGGAAGGTGTCGGAAGCTAACCTCTCCCCCGCAGCCAGTCCAAGAATGCCGACGACGTTGTCATCACCGCCGCGCTCCGCACGCCGTTGACCAAGGCTCGCAAGGGTGGCTTCAAGGACAGCGGCATCGAGTACCTCGTTTACTCCCTACTCAAGGAGATCAAGACTCGCTCCGGCATCGATCCTGCCCTGGTTGAAGACTTTGCTTTCGGCAACGTACGTTCTACCCGACACAACCACGATGTGGAATGCACCCCCCAAACAACCTTACTAACAAAGCTTCCCAGGTCAACGACCCTCTTGCTGCCGCCAAAATTCGCGCCGCGGCCCTCGCCGCTGGCTTTCCCAACACCGCCGGTGCCTACTCCGTGAACCGATTCTGCTCCTCAGGCCTCAAGGCCACGGCCGACATTGCCGACTCCATTCGCTCCGGTGCCATCGAAATCGGTGTCGCGGTTGGCGGCGAAAGCATGTCTGCGCAGGGCGCGCCGCCCTTCCCGTTCAATGAGGAGGTCATGGAGAACCAGGAGGTGCAGGACTCGCTAGAGCCCATGGGCTGGACCAGCGAGAATGTCGCCGCCGACTTCAACATCACCCGCCAGCAGATGGACGAGTACGCCGCCGAGTCGTTCCAGCGCGCTGAGCGCGCCCAAAAGGCCGGCTGGTTCGACGACGAGATCGTCCCCATCAAGGCCAAGGTCGAGGGCAAGGATGGCGAGATCACCGAAATCACCGTCAGCAAGGACGAGGGCATCCGCGCCGGCACCACCAAGGAGAGCCTGGCCAAGGTCCGCGCCGCCTTTCCTCAGTGGGGTGAGACGACGACTGGTGGCAACGCCAGTCAGGTTACCGATGGAGGTGTGTATTTGATCTTCCCTGAATACTATTAGAAGTTTACTGACAACCCTTCTCCTAGCCGCCGCCATCCTACTCATGAAGCGCTCCACCGCCATCAAGCTCGGCCAGCCTATCCTCGCCAAGTTCGTTGGCTCAACCGTTGCAGGCCTGGCCCCCCGCATTATGGGCATCGGCCCCTCGGTTGCCATCCCCAAGCTGCTGGCCAAGTACAACATCACACTCGCCGACGTTGACGTGATCGAACTCAACGAGGCCTTTGCCTCTATGGCCGTCTACTGCCGCGACAAGCTCAACCTCGACTGGGCCAAGATGAATCCCCGTGGTGGCGCCATCGCTCTGGGCCACCCTCTCGGCGCGACCGGCGCTCGCCAGATCGTCACCGGCTTGAGCGAGCTGCGCAGACAAGACAAGAAGGTTCTTCTTACCAGCATGTGCATCGGTACTGGCCAAGGCATGGCTGCCCTGTTCATCCGCGAGTAATGTGGCGCGTATGGGTGCAGTGGATGGAAAGTGATAATTAGAGGTTCTATTTTATGTGTATGAATATCTGGCAAATGCCCGCAGACTACTGTAAAGTTGTCATGTTTTTATAAAAGAATTTACGATATTATCTGCAAACAGTATTTCCTGTTAGATGTCGATGGCGACATGAACATTAGGCCCTTTTGACAATAATTTTGTAGCAACCTTGCCCTAGTCATCAGATCAGGCTCTTTCAGCAACCCGATACACGATGCTGCCCGTACCACGGCACTACCTCATTTCTCTCTAATACTCACTCCATTACGTATTTTCCCATTACCCGTCACCAGTTCAATGCAGGGCGCCCTCACGTGCGTTGAAAATGCATGTAGGGAGGTCAGCCAGCGCATGCCCCACCACGCGCGGTACAACGCTGGAACATTACAAGCTGGGAGTAATTGGCCGAATTTATGCATGAATCTCAGACAGGACATTCAAACTGCTGCATTGTTCTCGATTGTCAGTCATGACCCCCACCAAAGGGACTGCGAACAGAACACTGGTCATAAGAGGCCGCCCAAAACCGAGGCCAGCTACAGTAAGCTCGCTGCCCGCTGCCCGCTGCCTGCTGACCGCTGTACGCCCGCTACTAGGGCACCGCCAACCTCTCACAGCGCCTGGAATATCAGCAGTGAGCAGTGTGCCCCACTGTAAAGTGTCAGGTCGGGTCTTGGGCTTGGTTCAAGTTCCGAGGGGGGGCAAGGTCAACTGTATCCGATGTTTGAACTCGTCCCTCTTTCTGTCCCTCCCTCGTTTCCAGCCCTTTCCTCTGCCCTTTTCTGCTCTTGAATTGGCTATTCTTTGAACCGGGACGGCGTCGAATGGAGCTGTAGTATCAACCCGTCGGGATCAACAACCCTCCCCATCCTCCCGCACCCTCCCTCAGATCTACCACGGGCGATCTGCAACGACACACACCAACGGCAAAACAAAGCAAAACCAATCAGTCAACATGACAGGCCGTAATCGATCCCGGCTCGGTAGCGATGCCTCCTCTCTGCATCCTCACCTGCCTGCCCAGCCTAGTACCCTGCGGCAGAGCCACACGCCCTCGAATCGGCCCTCTGGTGACGTAGACGGCGATGATGGCAACGACGACGACGACGACAACAACAACAACAACCCCGGCCGGGACAGCGACAATCCCCGCGATGCGCCCTCCCTCGCGGCCCGTCGCGCATCCGAAGCCACCCCGCTCCTCCTCACCTCGACCGAGCCCAGCGCGCACCCTGGCGAGTGCGACCATGGCACGTTTAGCCCCCGTGCGTCCACCCCGATGGGCGCACAGGAACTCGAAAGCCACATCGACCGCATGCAAGGCTCTGAAGATTGGAAGTCCTGGCTGAAGCAGCGAATGCGCACCAAGAAGATGGGCCACGCGAGCGAGCTCGCTCAGCAAGCTGGCGTCCGTGACGACCCGATCATGTATGGCGCTCCCTCCTCCGCTGGCTGAATTGGCGGATTGGGTTGACGTCGTGAGGCTAACGTGAACTAGGTACCTATCCTACTACGTCCCTTGCCTCATCTGGATGCGAAAGTACAAGCTGTCATACCTCAAGGGCGACATCGTCGCCGCGGTCACAGTGGCGTCCTTTTACCTCCCTATGGCCCTCTCGCTCGCCGCTAACCTCGCCCACGTATCACCCCTCAACGGCCTGTACTCGTTCGTCTTCAATCCCTTCATCTACGCCATCCTCGGCTCCTCATCCCAGATGGTCGTCGGCCCCGAGGCCGCCGGCTCCCTACTCGTTGGATCCGTCGTCAAGTCCAGCGTTGACGCGGGCGGACTCGACGATAACGACCTTGTTCATACGCAGATTGCCGGCGTCGTTGCCGGGATCGCTGGCGCCATGGTACTGATTGCCGGCCTTGCCCGCTTAGGCTTCCTCGACTCTGTTCTCAGTCGGCCATTTCTGCGTGGCTTCATCAGCGCCATTGGCTTCGTCATTGCCGTCGACCAGTTGATCCCTGAGCTGGGCCTCGGCGAACTGGCGGACAAAGCAGGCGTCGGTCATAGTAGCAGTGTGGATAAGATTGCCTTTATGATCGAGAACTGGGAAAAGGTTCATCGTCCTACCTTTGCTGTTGCCGCTGGTAGCTTTTTGGTTATCATGTTCTTCCGGTCAGTCTCCTCGCTCCATGTTTAACTGAGCGAATCCATGTCTGACAAGCAAGCAGTGAACTGAAGCGCCGCTTAGAGCCCCGGTACCCTTCGGTAGTCTTTGTTCCGGATAGATTCCTCGTCGTTGTCGCCTCGGCCATACTGTGCTGGTACTTTGAGTGGGACAAGAGCGGTGTCGAGATTCTCGGTGCCGTCAAGTCGGCCACCGGGAAACTCTTTGCTTTCCGATGGCCATTTACGCTCGCTCACATGAAGCACATTCGCTCTGCCATGTCAACTTCGTTCCTTATCGCTCTACTCGGCTTCTTTGAATCCTCTGTCGCAGCCAAGAGTCTCGGCAACAGCAGCATCCCTGGCATGGAGCTGAGCGCAAACCGAGAAATGATTGCTCTTGGCGTTGCCAATGTCGTCGGTTCTTGCTTCATGAGTCTTCCTGCTTTTGGTGGCTATGGGCGCAGCAAGGTCAACAAGACGACGGGTGCCAAGACACCAATGAGTTCCATTGTCTTGAGTTTTATCTCGCTGCTTTCTGTACTCTTTCTCTTGCCGTACTTTTACTATTTGCCGAAACCCGTTCTATCCTCCATGATCTCGGTCGTTGCTTGGTCTCTGATAGAGGAGGCGCCGCACGACATCAAATTCTTCATTAGAATTCGGGGTTGGACTGAATTGGGCCTCATGGCCATCATCTTCCTATCCACCATTTTTTACTCCCTGACACTGGGGATGGCTCTGGGAGTCGGCATCTCACTTTTGATGGTCATCAAGCACAGCACGCGCCCTCGCATCCAGATTCTTGGCCGCATTCCCGGGACACAGCTCTTTGAAAACGCCGAGGCTAACCCTCATGGTGTCGAGTTCGTCGAGGGCTGCCTAATCGTCAAGATTCCCGAGCCACTCACGTTTGCCAACACCGGCGAACTCAAATCTCGGCTGCGCCGCCTCGAGCTATACGGAACGCCGTCTGCACATCCTGCGCTGCCCCGTATCCGTAGCCACGACGCCAACCGCAACATCATCTTTGACATTCACGGCGTGACGTCGATTGACGGATCCGGGACGCAGGTATTGGAGGAGATTGTGCGCAGCTACCGGGAACGAGGCGTCCGCGTCTTCTTCTCGCGCATGCCTGGCGGTAAAACCCACCCTGTCTGGCGCCTCATGGTTAGCAGCGGTATCGTGGAGCTGTGCGGCGAGAGCCATTTTGTCAAGAATGTTGAAGAAGCGCTGCAGATGACTGAGTACGAGGAGAGCATCCAGGAATCGAGAAGCAGCATTGCTTGAATCAGGGACGTACACGACGGCACGTGAGACGGCTGACTGATGATTTGGTCTTTTTCATCCCTGTTTTTTATGCGTTGTTTCACAAAAGCCATACGATAGATTTGACATTTGTTATGGAAAGTGTGTGATTGCATGGGTTGTTGGTCAAGCATTATAGTACATAAGTAGCCCAGACAGACATATCTCGGTCCTTTCAAGGCGATGATTTATATCCAATTGTTATCCGAAACGAAAAATGGCAAAGACTAAGCACCCTAAAAATTCAGAGTCCTCAAGAAACCCGCTATGATGAATCAAGAATGTATTTTACCTCGGTGTGTATCCCATCCCCTAAAACTCTCGTTTATGCATTTTATTAGTTGTCCGCGTTTGGGCATTTACTACCTACAAGGTAGGCATGCAGGTACATACTAATACATGTTAGAAAGCTCACCGTCCCACTGTAGCTTATTATAAGTTTGTAATTAGCAGTGTCTCTCGCTGAATGCAGCGATCACTCGGGGCATCCACAGTGACATGCCGCTAAACTTGGAGTGCCACCACACACACGCGTTAGGTGCTGTTTGCCTTTCAGTCAGGGATGGAAATTTCAAAGCCCCTCCAAAGGCGCGTTATCTCAACTTTTACATCATCTAGCACGCGCACGAATTCAGCCCGATTGTCTTTTCGATCATACACTGACCCCTAGACATTACCACGGCTAGGGATGAATCGACAAAAACTGGCTTGCTCCTAGACTTCGCGATGGATTCGGAGCTCACCCGCCCGTCGGAGCCCGACGAGTCGCAGTCGTCCAGACTGTCCAGCGTCCATGCCAGCGACATGGGCCTTGGCAGCGACAGCGATAGCGACAACGACAGCTCTAATGGTGTCACATCCGAGGCAACCCCCCAAGTCGAGTGGCTCGCCACCGGCCGTCAACGACGCTCTACGGCCGGCAATCGCATGAAGTCGATGCTCGCCAACGAGGAGCCCGACTCGGATCTCGAACTCCTCTTCGCCGAAGACGAAAACGACCAAGGCTTCTCTGACGCCGGCGAGCACGCCTCAGACGTGCAGATGGACTCTTCTTCCGACGATGACGACGACAACAACAACGACGACGACCTAGAGGGCGAAAAGGAGCTCGATCGGCAGGCCAAGGAGCGCCGCGCCGCACAACGGAAACGCAAGGCGCAAGAGGCCATTCCAGCAAAGTTTCGCAAAAAGGTGCGCATTGATACGACGGCCTCGACACCACGATCCTCCGTCGCCCCCTCGACGCCACAGACGATAAGCAATCAGCCGCTGCCGAGGAAGAAGAAGAAGTCGGAGCGCGCTTCCTGGCTACCCTCCCTCGCCGACATGCCGACGCGCGCCTCGTCGCGGCAGACCACTCGGCTGTCCAAAGAGCAGCTGCACGCGCAGATGGAAGCGCGCGAGGCCAAGCGGCTGAAGCAGCTGGCGCAGATGCAGAAGAAGGCGGCCCGCCTGGAGGCGCTCAAGAAGCCGCCGATGACGCAGGAGGACCGGCTGCGGGAGGCGGCGCTCGTCGAGGAGCGCAACGCCCGCAGCCTGAACCGCTGGGAGGAGGCGGAGCGGCAGCGCGAGGAGGAGCGGCGGGCGAAGCTGGCGGCGCTGCAGCAGCGCACGCTCCGGGGGCCGGTGCTGTCGTTCTGGAGCGGCGCGGGGCGCTTTGGAGATGGCTGGCGCAAGGGCGAGGGCGTACACGTCGCGGTAGAGGAGAAGCCTAAAAAGCCGAAGCGGGAGAGGGGAGCTGCCAAGGGGAAGAAAAAGGATGACCCAAAGGAAGCTGTAAAGGAAGAGACCGCTGTAGGGACGAAGCCCGTGACCTCTGAGTGTGCGAGCACAGCAACGCCGCAATCTGCGGGAGAGGGCAAAGCTGAGAAGGTAGATCAGAATGGTGAGGCGAAGATGGGCGAAACCTCAAAACAGGACACGGTCGCAGACGAAGTATCGAAAGACACGACCAAGATTGACGCACCGTACGCACCAGCTCAAGAACCTACAAAAACTACAACACCAGCAGCAGTAACGACAGCCCCGACGGTTGAGAATGTGACGGACACCAAACCCACCCACGATACAGCAACCAAACCTGCCGACGTCTCAATGACAGATGTGTCAACAATAAATACAGAAAATACAGCAGTTAGCGGAGAAGGAACTCAAGTCATCACCACAACATCCAAAACAACAGAAGCCAACCCCTCATCAGAAACACAACCCGCCGAAACTGCGAAGGTTCCTCCGACAGAGACCAAGGAATCGGAATCGCCCACTCGGCCCAAGGAGGGGATTTCAGATTCAAAAGACGCAAAGGCTCAAGTGCCCGCCACTACAGCGGCAACAGGGGGCACTGCTCCTCCTGAATCAGTCACAAAGGACGCACAACCTCAACCGGACTTCAAACCAGAAGAGGCCAACGCTTCTCCTGTCACTACGAACGTAAACAAGCCTCCGACTACAGAGGGGGGTATACCACCCAAGACAGCCCAGCCAGCAGGGAACGAACCACTGCCCACCAGCAAGATTGTCAGCCGAATTCAGTCCGAAGCGGCCTCACCCCAACCAGACCAAGCTTGCTCGCCACTGGATGGGCTTTCTACTACTCGAGATGCTATTATATATCAAAACTTTGACGGGAACGCAATCAAAGATAGGAGTATACAGACGCAAGTTCTATTCGGCCACAAAATGAGCCGCTTACCAAGTACGTCTTATCATCCCAATCCATCACATCGGGTTGTGGAACGAAAGAGCTAACATGACCTAGAACCTACACCGGCACCAATATGCCTCATTACCAACAACGCCGCGCGGTATCGCGACCCCAAGACCAAGCTCCACTTCCACAGCGCCGCAGCGTTCAAGGAGCTCCAGCGCCTACGGTCGGGCGAGTACCGCTGGAGTAGACTGCTCGGCGCCTGGGCGGGCAGCGGCGCCTACGCGGCGAGGGGCGTGCCGGAGCGGTTCCTCAACCCGGCGCGATGTCCCACGCTGGAGGAAGTGCAGCGGATCGAGCGCAAGCGGGAGGAGAGGGAAAGGGCCAGGTTACAAAGGGAAGAAGACGAGAAGAAGGCCAAGGAGGAGAGGAAAGCTGCGACCGCGGACACGAAGCAGGCGGCGAGCAATGGCAGTGCTGCTGGGCCGGCCGATGGTGGTGGCGGTGGTGCGATAGCCAAGGAGGAGGGAAAGCCCGCGGGCAGTATCAAGACGGAAGATGTCGCCGGCACCAAGACCCAAGTGCCGTCAGTAGGTGCATGAGATGCATCTTACCGTGTGAAAGGGGCTGGGGTTGAGGGGCGCGGGGCGTCTCCCGGCGAAGACGCAGCCGGCGTGGATGTAATGTACCATGACAAGAACAAGCGGGGGAAGATGATAGACGACGGCAAGGCGTTCTGGGATGTGTATGAAAAGCACGCGACTTTTTTTTGTTCGCTTTCAGTCTTTGGTGAGGAGGGATGCTACTGATGCTAAACTCTTTTTTTTTTGTATATTAGCTATGGCAGGAAAGTGGACAAGGCACCGACGGGGACATCAGTCGGGCAACAAAATATAAAATTACCAAGATGTGTTTGTTATTGTGCTGATGTGTAGGGTGCTTTCATTTCAGCTTTGAATACAGCTTACGCGGGAGCTCAGCCTCAGCCTCGAACTGGCGCTGGTTGCTGGTACGTCGAAGCTTGGCGCGTCTGCCCGCGATGCTGGTTGGCCGTCTACATCTGCAGCGAAGATGACTGTCCTATGGAAGGACTCGTCGGAGAGACAAGGGAGGGGCGGCGGGCTGGTGAAATATCGGTGGTTTCAGGTGCTTCGTTCGTTCCTTGGGGCTGACGCCAATCAACCACCGGACGGGCCGAGCCAGACAAGCAGGCAAGACAGGACAGGGGAGTGCAGCATCTTCAGACTACTAGTAATCCTTGCTTGGCCCGATCTCCTTGGGCCCGCGCCGGGCTAGAGTCTAGTTGGCCCTCGTCTGGTGTCATGTCTATGTACACTCTTACTGCGGATTAGAGCCAACCGACGGCAGAGCATTGGAGAGGCAGTTCAGAGACAGGTTTGGATGCAGTATTGCAGGTTTCCATCTGGGGATTACGGCCACTAGTAATAAATATGGAGGATTGCCCATGGTGAGACCTGCAGCAAGACTCGTCCAGTCAGAAATGCAATCGAGTAAACAAGGCTCTCAGTAGTCAGTCTCACATCCTAGCCCTCTCTGGATGTACCGCAAGTAACTACCTGGTACAGATCAGACTTGAATATATTTGCTTAATAATGATAATCCCACAATCCATCTCCATTCCCCCCATCCCCCATCCCCATGTCGGTATCCCAATAGCCCCTGTCAACTCGGGCGCTTTCCTTCGGCATCGACAGCGTTGTTCCAGTAACGCCCGCGCTCCATCGACGTTGCTTCAGGTAGATATCTCTCGCATGGATAATCTTCATTTTTGTTTATCTGCATCCGAGAAGAACGCCGACTGTCGAGTCGGTTATCAAACCTGGTCCACGACTTGTGGGAATAGAGACATTCTTCCGCGACCAGTGCAGATTGTTGTATAAATCCCACATGCTTACAAAGGGCATGCATTTTATAATGTGTGTGTATGTGTGTGCATACTAATGGTTGTGTCCTCAACCCTCGCCCTCCCCCGCCCTCATCCCAATCCTCCTCTCACTTTCTTGGTCCCGAGGCTGGAGGAATTCACCGACTGTCACTAACCTCGTTCCTCTCATTTTCATTTTCATTACCTCCCATACCGCGACCTCGGTGAGCCTGGTGTCGTCATGATTCCTAATGAGGGCATCGCCAACGCCCCGCGTCATGCCACCTCCAACAGCAGCTTCGCTGAGGAGCCGCCGACGCCGCCGCGGGTGGTCGACGAGAAGCGGCACGATCAGGCGCATCAGCAGCAGTCTGCAACCGCTGCAGAGGGCCGGGACGTCATCAGCGTCCCCGGCGCGCCCATGGATGACGTCGAGTATGTCCGGGACAAGATCGACGCCATGACGGTGGACGAGGCACGCGAGATCCTACGCACCCTACTCGCGGAGCACGAGTACGACTACAACTTTGCGCAGAGGCTGCGCGACCAGATGACGACGCTGCTGGCCGGTCCGCTCGGCGACAAGGGCGAGGCCGACTGGGCCGCCGAGCTCAAGACGGTCGCGGCGCTCAACCGCTTCTACTCGCCGTACCCGGAGGTGCGGGCGGTGACGACGCCCGAGGACGACGACGCGGACGGGGCGATGCGGTGCGAGACGCCGCGCGCCTACCTCGTCGGCCTCGGCTGGGCCGTCGTCGCGCAGTTCACCAACACGCTCTTCATGTCGCGCTTCCCGACCATCTCGCTCAGCTCGGCCGTCGCGCAGATCCTGCTGTACCCGTGCGGGCTGCTGCTCGCCTGGGCGCTGCCGGACTGGGGCTTCGCGCTGCCGCAGCGGCTCGGCGGCTCGCGCGTCTCGCTGAACCCGGGGCCGTGGTCGTACAAGGAGCAGATGCTGGCGACCATCATCATGAACGTCAGCGTCAACGCGGCGTTTGGCTTCGCCAACATCCAGACGCAGACCGTCTTCTACCGCGACGACTGGCTGACGGCCGAGTACGGCATCCTGCTGCTGCTGTCGACGCAGCTGCTCGGGCTCGGCTTCGCGGGCCTGCTGCGCCGCTTCGTCGTCTATCCGGTCGAGGCCATCTGGCCGGCGCTGTTGCCGACTGTGGCGCTCAACAAGGCGCTGCTGATGCCGGAGCGGCACCGAGGCGAGACGGTCCACGGCTGGAGCATGTCCCGGTACCGCGTCTTCTTCATCTTCTTCGTCGGCATGTTCTGCTACTACTGGATCCCGGGCTACCTCTTCCCCGCGCTCTCCTCCTTTGCCTGGATGACGTGGATCGCCCCAGACAACTTTGCTCTCAATGTCATCACCGGCACGTACAACTCACACCCGCGCCGTCGCACGCAAACTTGCATTGATACTGCGCAGCAGCTAACACGGGACAAGCAGGAAACTCGAACCTCGGGTTCAACCCCCTCCCGACCTTTGACTGGAACGTCATCAGCCAAAACGGCGCGCCCCTGGCCATCCCCTTCTTCGCGTACCTGCAACAGGCCAGCGGCCAGCTCCTCGCCGGGCTCGTGCTGGTCGCGCTCTACTGGACCAACAGCTCGTGGACCGCGTACCTGCCGGCCAACACGCCGTCCATCTTCGACAACCGCGGCGAGCCGTACAACATCACCCTCGTCATCGATCCGCGGCGCGCCGTCGTCGTGGAGGAAAAGTACCGCGCGTACTCGCCGCCCTTTTACACCGCCGGCAGCCTCGTCATGTACGGCGCCTTCTTCCTCTTCTACCCGCTGACCATGGTCTTTGTGCTGCTCGACTCGTGGCGTCCGCTGCTCAAGGCGGGCCGCTCCGTCGTCCGCGCGGCCAGGGAGTCCGTGGCAGGGACGGCCCGGGGCGTCGCGGGGATGGTCAGATCGCTGGCCCGGCGGGACATGCGCGGAGCGGGCAGGCATCTCTACAGCATGTTTAGCAGCGACGGATCCATCTATGACGACTTTGACGATCCCCTGATCAACGTTATCCGCAAGTACCCCGAGGTCCCGGATTGGTGGTTCCTCTCCATCGCCCTGATCGCGTTCGTCTTTGCCATTGTCATTCTAGTAAAGTACCCGCAGCTCGAGACACCTATATGGACAATCTTCTTCGTCGTGGCCATCAACCTCGTCTTCTTAATCCCGATGACGTACATCAACGCCATCGCTGGTATGACGCAGGGCTTGAATGTCGCGACGGAGTTGATCATGGGTTACGCCCTTCCCGGACGGCCCGAGGCCATGATCTTCGCTAAGACGTACGGGTACAACATTAACGGTCAGGCGGACAATTACATCGCGGATCAGAAGATGGGGTTCTATGCTAAGATCCCGCCGCGTGCCATGTACCGAGGGCAGATCCTAAGCACCATCATTACGGCCTGTGTGTCCTACGGCGTCGTCACCTTTGTCGATACATCCATTCCCGACATCTGCACGCCCGGTCAAGAGGCCAAGTTCAACTGCCTCGCCGGGTCGGCCCTCGTCTTTGCATCCTCCGTTGTTTGGGTATGTTTCCAGCCGCATCAACTCTCGCCGAAAGCCGCCCATCGCTAACAAAAGCCCCCTTTGTCCTCTCATCCAGGGCGCCATCGGTCCGGCCCGCGTCTTCTCCCAGCTCTACCCGGCCATGAAGTACTGCTTCCTGCTCGGCTTCCTGCTGGCCGTCGCATGGTGGACCTGCAAGCGGTTCGGTCCGCGCCTCCGCGAGGCGCTCCGCCGTGCGCTCCCGGCCGCCGTCTTCCGGCCCCTCAACTGGGCGCTGCTCACGCCGCTCTCGTGGCTCAAGCACGTGCACCCGACCCTCGTCGCCAACGGGGCCATCGGGTGGGCGCCCAACAACCTGTCGTACACGACGGTCGGGCTGTACTTCTCGTTCGGCTTCATGTACTACCTGCGGCGGCGCAAGACGGCGTGGTGGGAGCGGTACAACTACGTCATCTCGGCGGCGCTGGGCGGCGGCGTCGCGTTCGCGGCACTGATCATCTTCTTCGCGCTGCAGTGGGATCCGGTGCGGCTCACCTGGTGGGGGTCGAGCGTCGTGAGGGGGACGATTGACGGCGGTGCCGGCCAGCAGTCGCGGCTGCCGCTGCCGGAGAAGGGGTATTTCGGCCCGGATAGCTGGTACTAGACAGGACCGTCACGTATGGAGATGAAGAGCTCGTGACCCTGCGCTGAGAGATTCCTGTCCAACCCCAAGTAACGTAGGACGTCACAGGGAGGGCGGCTGGTTCGGGCGAATGGAGCTCCCAAGTTCTAATGCATGTGCGTGTACAGGGAACCTTGACACAACGATGACCATGTCTGTAGGAGATGTTGCTGGAACTTGTCAGTAATCAGTAATACATCATTGGATACGAATCCTCTCCGACACTCATGTGCAAGTGGACCAAGGTGCCTAACCTTGTGAAACGGTATCTTTTTGGCACGAGACACGACACAGAGTCAGGTCAATGCTTATCTCGTGCAACGGACTTTTTATATTTTTTGCCGAGTTTGCAAATACGGAGGAGGACTGGTGTGGAAGACGGCTGTTGCTGCCACACAAAACCAGTGGTACTAAATACATGTGTATCAGTCTGCTCAGCTCGGCAGTTTTAGATGAATGTATAAGCTGGAATACGGGTATTGTGTTACCCGAATTTGCGATCCTTGATCGGCAGCGCATAGGCACCACGGAAGATAGTACAGGGTAGCAATAAGCCCGAATAGTGTGAGGGTAGTGACGAAGCTGAATAGTGTGAGGGGACGGAAAGGGCCGCTCAGAGTATCGTACCAAGAGTATGACGATGGTATGGTTTCCACCTTGTAAACCTACTGAGATGAACAAGGGGCTGCATCCCAGTGTTGCCGGAGCATCCGGAGGCAGCCGGAATGACCGGCCGAGTGCAGACGGCGGAGGGTTGTGTGGTGGTGTTGTGGCGAGGGACAGCGCCAGGATGATGACACTGCAATGGCGATGGAGACGTAGTCATTGGTTTTGTATTTTTGAGGTGAACTCTGTCTTGGGAAGAAAGACCATTTGGGTATGAATGCAGTGAGCCAGCCACTTCAGCTGTCAGTTGGCATGCACGGCCAGCGTTGCTACAGGGAATCTAGGTGTGGCAGCTAATAAATCCATTTATTAGCTGGCTGTACTTATTACATAGCTACCTAGTAGATACCAAGGTAGGGTCCAAGACAAAGCCAATCGCTTGTGGTAGCGAGGCTGCAGGCTGCAAAGCATTGCATCTCCAGCTGTCCAGCATTCAGGCCTGGCTGCATGGGCTGTCGACCGGTAAATTGCCAAATTATTAATTTGTAATAATGAACAAAACATCCAATCTCCCCCAGTCGCCAATTGATCTGTAACGCGGATTAATTCCTTAAATCGTTCCTAGCCAGTCGGTTGCAGCCGCTGAACCGGGTGCATCCCAGTGCAGCCAGCGAATTCGCACGCTAAGCCACATTCAGAGCAGGCCTTAGCGCCACTAACTCTTGCTAGCTCTTTCTGCGCCACTTTTCCGCCACTTTTCCGCCACTTTTCCCTCCGAATACCTCCAATACTCCTCCATCCCCTCTGACCCTGACCACCCACGATGAAGATCTCTCGACAATGCGCATGTTGCCCTGACCGCAGCCCTCAGTCGATTGGCCCCCCCTCCTCCTTCTTCCTACCTAGCCGCCCCTCCGTTCAGCTACACTTGTTCAGCGGGGATGGAGCTATGCATGGCCAGAAGCGGTGCAACCCCTCGAGATGCTGCACCTCCCTTTCTAGCCAATAGCACCGAAAAATGCGGTCTGCTAATCTGCTTGCAGTTTCTTGTGCCACGCCGCCACCTCCCCCCTCAAACGCTCGTTCGTGGGTGCCAACGGCCAAGTTACCCAACGGACTGGACTACACTACGCATACATCAATTTTAGTCCACCTTTTAAGATTACCGCTGAGCTCGTTACTACATACGGCATGTTCTAAAAGACCTCGTTGTCTCGATAAATTACCAATACTCTCTTGTATCTGCTCCGTATAGTAAACCATCCACCATCACACCACCTCTCAGTCAGACTGGCCGGCAACCTCTCCAGACAACCTCTCTTTTACCACCTACGATTGCATTTTTCCTTTTGGCCACAGGCACAGCCTCGCCTCCTTCTCAACCACCTTGTTAGTCCGTCCATCCGTTGGCGCAGACGCCTGGTCCCCGCGCGTCGGCGGGACGCATGATTCAAGTACTCAATGTCACCCAACTGAGTCGCAGCTGAGATTGTTATCACTCAGTTCGAGACGAAAGCCAAGTCACCCCCGGTTTCTTGGTGCTTCACCGATTTCCCCTTCTTTTCCACATACTCGACCCTTCATTTCACTTCCGTCAATTGCCTCCCGTCCCGCGCCTCATTCTTGCGTTGCCGGCTACCGACGAGGCCTCTCTGTCGCATCCCGTTGTCTCGGCCAGCCAAACAATCAACCACACGACCAGGGGAGAACATCAGTGCTCTACCGCAATAGCCAGCCTACGGCGCGCTCATCTTTAGGTACCGAACCGTCAGCACTTTTGCTGCTCTTCTCATTCATATCTCACCTGTTGGATTTGCCCAGACACCACCAATTCAACATTGCAACGCCCGTCCATCATATTTCGCTCCAAATTAAGGCTCTGAGCCCCGGTAAACTGGGGCGACCTGAGCCCACGATTCCGAAACACGTCCCCGGCGTGCGTGGCAGCGTGAGAGGCTTGTAATAAAGTGCATGGCCGCTTTGGCTTCGCACAGTTCATTACAGAGCCAAAAAATCGCCTCACCGGAACCTTTCACATATTTTGAACTCTTCTCAACTTATTTTGACCTGCATCAGACCGAGGCGTCTGCCTCCATCGCCCGTTATGGATCCCTCGAGGACTCTAGTTGCTTTCCTGCTGTAAGTTCGAGTCTGACTGCCCCTCGCATTATTGATACCTGTGTCTCGCTTTTTTGCTTTGTTCCCGCTGTTGGACTCGGCGGCGGCCTTATCGAATACCGCCAATGGCGTCAGGTGAAGCTCGCCCAATTCCAGAAATGCGCAATTGGGCACGAAAGGATGCTTTCAATTCCCGAATATTGGCGGGCATTGTGTTGATGGGAGAGAGCCAACCCATCACCCTCTTCTGGCCCATGTCAGACAGGGCCTCAGCTTCACCTTGTCAGCATCCCCCATCGCATGCAGCTTGCCCCCCCTCCAAGGACAAAGTTCCGCCGTCGTCCGTTTCAACTGGTCTCGCTGTGCAGATCGATGCGCCGGATACGAGCATGCAAGCTCTGGGCGGCTGGCAATTGGGTGGGAGAAAAAGAGAGCTGATTGACATGGTCTCTGCGTTCGAGTGACCGCTGATGACTTGAACCTGGACTGTTTGTTTGCCCTCGGCGGTGCTGCAAGTCGACAACGTCAAGCCACCAGCTTGGCTGCAGCACCATGGGGCCAACTTGAGCCCTTGTTTCCGCGCTGGAATCCACGGGCTAGGCCGTTTCTTCGATTTCGCTTTCCACGAGCCTTCATTTTGCTGACATTGCCCTTGCAACCCATAGTGAGACGGATCCATCAGTTGCCACAGTCCACCTCATTGGCTCCTGGGACAACTTCTCCTCGTCATACCCCATGGACCGCGATAGCCGGCGCGGCCGCGGCCATTGGCGAGGCTGTCACTCCCTCCAGGACTATGTTCGCGACGGCTACGGCGCTGGCGCTGGTAGGAAACACACCGGGCTGGCCATGGGCCACACCTACTACTATTATGTGCGTATCTCGGTCCCTTGATGTTTGCTCGCCTCACCACCATTTCACCGCAACGAAACCCCCGCCGCCAGCTAGGGCCACTGCGCAGGTTCTCCCCTCTGGCCATTGCTCTTTTGTTGCCGGTGCTGACTGCTAACTTTGGTTCTGCGCCCGGCTATGTAGTATGAACTGAATGGATCGACAGAGATTTGCAACCCTGTCATGCCCTCCACAACCTCTTGTCCATACCTCCCCGGTCAGAAGGTCAACACTCTATATATACCACGAGAAGCTACCAGTCGCACTCGTCGTGCTTCACTTACATCATTATCTCAAGAGCAATTTCGAACCATGGATCCTAGCTCCAAGTTTGTCACACCGAAACCTGCGGCACCCTCCTACGCCGAACTATCCATCCGCCGCACAGGCACTGCTCCTGCTCCCCTCCACACCGACATTGCACTCTCCAGAGATGGTCCCTCGTCCACCACCTCTCCCATCAAGTCACCTTGGAGACGATTCTTCAACAAGACACTCATTTCCCGCTCACTCGACACCCGCTCTCGCTCAACCAACCATCACAACCATCGCAGGATTATATCAGCGACCTCCAACCATGATGCAAGGCCCCAATCCCCGTCCGAAGAGCCTCGCACCCGCGACATTTCTCCAGCATCGCTCCTCGTCGAGGAACCAGATATGTCCATGCGGCCAGTTACTCGGGGTAGTCTTGGCCCGCCATCTCGTCCTCGCACACCAGCCCATCGCGTCATTGACCACCTGGATGAGGAAGACGACGACAACTTTGTAGGGACCACAGATGCATGCTCTTTATACCTCTCAGAGGAGCCGCTATTCACCACACGGCTCTCACCACCACCTTTCAGGAGACACACGTTGCTTACAGCAGAAAGGAGCTCTTCTGCACATACCGTGGTGCCGTCGTCTCTGAGCCGGCAGTCCTCTGTACAACGGGACGAATGCACATTGGCAGGCTTGATGATCTCACCCACGCCGCAGCATGCACCACAGGTCTCTATTCTGGAGAGTCTAGCTCTCTCCGTGCAGGATAGCTGTGCATCCTCGGGATGCCCATCATCCACGCTGTCGAGCGCCATGAACTCGCCCGCGTCCCCCACGTCAGCCGGGTTTCCCACGTTGTGCGAAATCCCCGCGTCGCCCTTTTTATCATTTTACGACGAATCGCACCAATGCGACGGCGATATTGACCAGCACATGTCCTTGCCCGGCCACGACGATGTGCCCGCCGCCCAAGGGCCAGCCCCACCACGCATCAGCAACCACGTCAAATCACCGTCGGCATCCTTTTCACGATACCGCCTGCCGCCGCTTGCCTTCTCGACGGACAAGCCTCCCGCGGCAGAGTCGGGCGGGAGCTCCAACCTGCTGGGCCCCAACTTCCTGGGCTCCAGCCTGGTAGGGCTCGACGACTTTGGCCATGAGCTCAGCTGGATCGCCGACTCGATCACAGGCCGTCGTCAGAGCTGATGACATGATGGGGGTCGCTTTTTTGAATCATCTTATTTTTTTTACCGCGTCTTTGATTTAGGCTATGGCGGCTAGGTGCGCAAAGCCATTGCTTGTCGCTGCATTTTTGCATATGATTGATACCTATTTGCTATTGCCGTAGCCCTTGCTATCCGGTATTTATTTGGTACTGCTGTTCATTTTGCTATACCTTTGCCGGTATTTTGAATACTATTGGTCTATTTTACGCCATGCTTGAACTTTATAATCTCGTAACACTTTTTATGACTACATGCTGGGATGCCGCCTGTTTAACCTTTCATTAACGACATGGTTATTCTATGATGGAATTTCCATTATTCAAACTGATATGTTTATTCGACATTATATATTTAAAAACCCCGCGAAATTCCCTTAATCAGACAAGCCCCAGTAAACGTCGCCATGCTATAAAAAAAAACGAGAGTGTGTTGGTAAGATGAATCCAGTCTAGAGCATACATATCTCAGACAAGAGAAGAAGAGGTAGAAAAAAAACATATAATACAGGTAGAAGGGAGGAATAAGAAATGCCGAGCAGCAGCATCGCATAAAGCAGCCAGGGCTCGATGAAGAAAGGGTGTGGTTCCTGAGACCTTTTTGCTCAACAAAAAAAGAAGGAAAAAAAGCCGCAGATGATTATAGTATTAGGATGTTGCTCGCATCGCCGCATCTCATTCAGCTCGGGAAGAGAAAAAAAAAAGAAGCGAATGTGGTCCGACGTGGAGGAGAAATGCGGCGGTAGACGAGCAGAAAAACAAAACGAAGAAGCACATAAAAGCAGCGCAAACCTAACCCAACCCGACCAAACTTCGTCATCCAAAAAGATGTAAATGGGAAAACAAAGAGTCATTTCATAAACAAGTAAGACCGTGGGGGGGCATGATGGAAGTAAAACCCCTCAATAGCCATCGCATGAGGGAGGTGGGCGGCCTGATTTACTTGGCCACTGCCATCTTTTCCGCAGTGCGTTTCTTGTCGGCAAGGCGGTCGGCGCGGGCACCCTTGTACTTTGTGCTCAGAATACCGTCCCAGAAGGTGAAGAAGGGCTGAGAAAAGTTTGTCTTGATGCCCCAGGTCTGGTGGTGGATGTCGTGGTAAGCGGCGTTGTTGTTGGTGATGAGCTGGAGGGGGTCCCAGGGGAAGGCGTAGCCGCAATGGTCGTCAATGGTCTTCATGGTGGAGAAGGTGAAGAAGCAGGTACCCTGGATGGCGGTCATGCCGGTGATCTTGAAGGCGATGCCAGCGCCGAGGGTGTCGAGGAGGAAGCCCTCGAAGGGGTGGTTGTAGAGGGCGCCGTAGGCGTAGGGGACGTAGAGGCGGTGGTGGCGCGAGTGGAAGGTGGTGTAGAGCCAGCGGTTGATATGCATGAGACGATGGAGGAAGTACTGCCAGGTGTCGAGGATGAAGACGGCGACGAAGAACTGGAGGGCGGGCACGAGGACGTGGTAGATGGCGTTGGCGACGGCGAGCTCCCAAGAGGCGAAGACGGGGACGTCAGCGTCGGTCTTGAGGAAGGGGTAGTAGCCACCGGCAAGGGCGCCGGCGAGCAAGGGGTGATGGGCGGCGGCCATGTTCTTGGAGATGGCAGTGGCATTGAGGCCAACGAGGCTGAGAAGGCCGGGGACAGCGCGTTGGGCGAGACGGACGCGGGTGGCCCAGACGGCAACATCGTACTCGGCCTTGCCAATGTACTCGGGGGGGTCGGCGAGCTGCAGGGCGGCGCCGGTGACGACCTGGATGATCTGTTGGATGACGACGTCGCGGGCGACCTCATAGCGGGAGGCATGGTTGCGACGTGTAATCTCCTCGGGCGTGTGCAGGCGATACTGGGGGAAGAGGTCGAGTGTGTCGATGACGTGGAAGAAGAGGCTCATGGCCCAGTAGACAACGACGGGCAGGACGAGGGATAGCCAAAAGTCAGGGCACCAGGAGAAGAGGTCCGGCCGGGGCTGGAGGTCGTAGGCGGGCAGCGGGGGCAGTGCCGTGTCGAAGAGGGTGGCGTTGTTGGCCATGATGCCAGAAGACGAAGATAGACTGGCCGAGGTAGCGTTGACCATTGCAGGCGAGTGAAGTGTGGTTGTCGTCGTTGTCGTCGGGGAGGAGGGGAGCGTGGTCGGATGGGACAGTACGACAATGGTAGTTGGCAAGATGAGGCAGAGCGAATGTGCGCGGGGCGCATTTATCCCGCGATGGTTGAATTCACCATGCAATGGCCGAGGAGGGGAGCCGGGAGTGGGTGGCGATAAAAAAAAGGAGCGTGGTTTGTTGACGTCGGGGGACAATTGGGTTTTATTCGCGGTTCGTTGGTTGAGGGGCGGGCGGGCGGACGCGGGCGGGGAGAGGGATCGTCTCGTCTCGGAAAATAAAGGTAGGCGTCGGATTTATTTTATCTCAATGTTGAAGATGGGACAAAAGGAGTGTCGTGTCAGAAGAGGGCAATGGGTTGATTGTTGGCCGATGTGGGAGGGAGGGAAAGGAAGAGAAAAACGAGTGAGGCGCAACTGCAACTGAATTGAACTGGGGGTGGATCACTGGATTCACCGGATTCAAGATGGTCTGTTTGTTGTCTGCCGGCCTAGTAATAAAAATTAAAGTGCCCGTAAGTACTTGTCTTTTAACTTCCTAACCAGTTACCTGCTTCCCTGTTCGGACCGCCGGAAGCTCGGAGATGGGTGTTGTCGCCTGTGCCCAAAAAGAAAAAGTGGTCTGGCATCTGCGCTTCCCCTGGCTTGTCGTGGCTGGTTAATAGCCTTTATTAGAGGAGAGGGAAAAAACTGAAACAAAAAACACAAAGGCCGTGAAGGGATGTTTTGGTCCATTGGCACATCTCTCAACATGAACTTTGGCGGGCAAAGAGATACCTGCCGAATCCATGGGAGCAGACAAGAGCAGACAGATGGCGTGTTTGCGACAGTGCGCCAAGCCCAAAGTCGGTCCCCATTAACATGTAATAAAGAACCTTTGGCTTTGCATGGTATATACCATGCAATAGCATGACTTCCTTCCATCACCGCACCAAGTGAGTTCCTCACATGGCACACACTGGAAATGACACCACTCGGCGGCCCAGCTTCCAGCACCCCCTGCCTGCCTACCAGGGAGAAGTCGCTTATTAAGTTATTAACCCCTGATCGCCACTCACCCCCTTGTTCCTCATCCTACAAGGGGCAAGGGCAAGAGAACAGCTTTCAATCTGATAATTCGGTACCTCTGAGCTCGGCCTTTATGTGGTGGCACGGCCCGTGACCAGTGTCATTATTCATTTATCATAGGCTAGTTAGCAGTCCGATCCGAGCCGTAGTCCGAGCTGGGGTGATTTGACGCGTAAAGCACCACAACGAGGCCATCATCAGCGGTTGCCTCATTACACCATGGGATTTGCGCCTTCTTGAACATGCAGTTTTATATACGTAACATGGTTTGCGTGGACACCGAGAACAACGTGCACAACTGCTCGGCCGACTTGAGCGAAACTATCCTGACGGATCCTGACGTGTACAAGCTGGAGACCAGCTTTGATTCAGGCGGTTCCTGGGGCAGTTTTATTATGCACGTTGGCGGTCCGGGCTATGGCGAAAAAGTTGGCTCCTAAGCAGGTCGCGGTTATAACTGGCCGGTTGTCAACTGTTTATAGCTATCTGGAATCCACAGGTTCAAGTCCGAATCGAGTCTGAAAGAATCGCTGGATTGGGGACCGAACAGCATGCCTATATTGCCGAGGGCGTGTTCATCAAGGACGACGATTTCACGAACATGCCCTCACCCTGGGGAGGAAGAAGGGAGGAATCGTCACCAACAGCCATGAGTGGAACACGACCAACAAGGGGCTCTGGCGACGCGCCGAAATTGAGAGTACTTTCTTAATAAAGAGGGGGCGACAAATTTATTCGAGCCAGTAATAGTGCTACTATAGTTCTGAGGATGACCTGTCAACATGGGAGAGGAAAGCAAATTGTTGTAGCAGAAGGCCTCGACCCCACCACAATCAGACTATGCTGCCCCTCTTTCCTGAGGTACTCCCAGGCGAGAAACAGCCTGGCCAACCATACACGGACCGCCCAAAGGTACAAAGGTAGCCCCTCCACTTTTCCAACTATCCTGCTTTTCATCTCTGCCTCTCTTTTTCTTCCCATTTTCTTTTTTTTCCCCTCCACCTCGATCTTTCATCCACGGCCTCTTTTCCTCTCCTCCTCACGACCCAACACCGCCATCATGCTCATCTTCAAGGTACGAATCCTATCGACCTAGCCCGGAGCGAACTCCCCGAGCTCCCGCGACCGGCTCTGCGCGCCAGACCCCTTGCCACTTTATCGAGATTTTTTTTTTCCTCGCCTCTTTTCCCCCTCCTGCAACCCCGCCATCCTCATACCCGAACCACCCCTCTCTGTCTCTCCATCCGAAAAAAAATGTCGCGGCGATGGAAAAAGTATGTGAAATCAAGCTCGACTAACAGGATTGCTGTAATAGGACATCCTCACCGATGACGAGATCATCTCTGACTCGTACGACCTTAAGCTCGTCGACAACATCGTCTACGAGGCCGACTGCGCCATGATCACTGAGGGTGCTGTTGTCGTTAGTACGTTTCCATGACTCGAATGAAGCAAGAAGAAGAAAAGACAAGACGTGAAAGAAGAGGAAGAAAGATATGGCAGAAGATGATGCACAAGAATATGGAGATGAGAAAGACGTCAAAGTGGCGCTACACCCACAAGACTTGTATCTACCCCGCTAACACCGCTCCCTTGCCCCCAGACACCGGCGCCAACGCCTCTGCCGAGGAGGCCGAGGAGGCCCTCGAGGACGCTGACGTCAAGGTCAACAATATTGTCAACTCCTTCCGTCTCCAGTCCACCAACTTCGACAAGAAGGGCTACCTCGTCTACCTCAAGGGCTACATGAAGGCCGTAAAGGCCGCCATGCAGGAGCGCGGCGCCCCCGCCGAGGAGATCACCGCCTTCGAGAAGGGCGCCTCCGCCTACGTCAAGGAGAAGCTCCTCCCCAACTTCAAGGACTTTGAGTTTTACACCGGCGAGTCCATGAACCCCGATGGACTGTACGTTGAACCACCCCCTTGCCCCTTTCTTGGCCTCGCACAAGCTGACTCGGCCTCTTAGTATCGTCCTCCTCAACTACCGCGAGGATGGTGTCACCCCCTACATCATCGTCTGGAAGCACGGCCTCAAGGAGATGAAGGTCTAAGGTTCCGAAAACCCTCGCGAGGCCCACCCCCCTTGGCTTTCTTTTTTGTCCTGAGCCGTCGATAAAACAGCGAAAGCACCGCGAATAAAAAAAGCCCTGGCGTTGTTTTTTCCCTCTATTTACCGAAACGGTGGATGACATATCACTGGATTCTAGCCGTCGTTTCTCCCATGACGCAAGATATAAAAAAAGAACAAGGATGAATTGATGACCCACTATGCTCATGTGCCTTAGATTCAATACTGAACCATCTCTATGTAGATAAAATGAAAAAAGGAAATCATGAAAAGTGACCCAAAACGGAAACAAAACAATTCAAACAGATCCAGCGGGAAGCCGTCTAGGACCTTTGGGAAAACTAGGAAAGACCAACGCCTTCTTCTGCTGCTCCACGCCCCGGAACAAGCCTACCAGCAGCGGGTGCAGCCCGGCCGCCTCGGCCCTGTCCGTCCACTCCATAAATGACACCGCCTCGAACCGCGCCTTCTTCTCCTCCCCGGCGCGGCCATCCTCCAGCTCCTCTGCTTCGGCCTCGAGGAACGTCCGCAGCGTTGCCAGCTCCATGACGGTACCCCCGCTGTGGTGCACATACGTGACACCGCCCCCTTCGCTCCTGACGCCCATCGCCCCGTCAGAGTCTTCGCCACAGCTCGCCATGACGACGTCGACCAAGTCGCCGGCTACCTTGTCCAGCGGCACAAAGTCCAGGGAGCCCCCGATGCGCCCGCCGGTCTCCATCTCGCGGGGCACGGCCCGCAGCAGGCGAGAGTAGAACAGCACCCGGGGCAGGATCGGCGCGTCGGGACCCATGGCGGACTCGTCCTGCGGCGTCGTGATGCTCGAGGGCCGGTGAATCCAGACCCGGAGCGGGTTGTTGCCAGCGACGAGGAGATGATGATCGCTGGTCGCCGTGTCCCCTGTGAGGTTCTCCAGCATCCTCTCGCACACCCACTTGGTGACGGCGTAGCCCTTGGCGACAGCGTCTGCCTGGTCCGGCAAGACGCGGGCGGATCCGACGGACTCCTCGTACAGCGCCCCGTACTCGCCTCCGTTGCCAAGCATGCAAATCTCGCCCGTGGACACAAAGTGGAAGGGAACAGGTCGGGAGCGGCCCTGCGACAGCTGCGCCTCCAGACAAAGCCTGGCCAGTTCGGCAGTGGAGGCGACGTTGGCAGGCTTCAGCGTGGAATAAGTCTTGGTGTGCGATACCTCGGCACCGACGTGTACGATCACGTCTACCTGTGCCTTAATAGAAGCCCATTCGGCTGGTGATAAGCCCAGACGCTCCTGTCTAAGATCGCCTGCATAGTAGATTAGCTGAGCCGGACCGGCGTCACTTGGACTGGGCAGCACGCCCGAGGAGACGCGAGATTCGATCCGGCGCAGCGCCACGCATATTATCTTGCCCACATCACCGGCTTTCTGAGCAGCCAGAAGACGCTCGAGAACCTGCCGTCCGAGAATGCCTGATGCGCCGGTCAGCACCACCGTTTTGGCGTCGGCCTGTGGGAGACCTTCGGGCAGGACGCTCCTTGGGCGGGCGGTTTGGACCAGCTTGCAAAGCTCGTCAGAAGGAGTTGCCTCGAATTCCCAGTCGTTGTCTGCCTTGACCTTTGCTTCCTGCTCGGCAAGAAGGGTTGACATGGCGCCTAGCGTGCTATGCTCAAACAGCTGCATCAACGGCACTAGGAGTCCTAGGCGTTGCTTGACCTGCTCCCTCAGCTCCAGGAGCAGCATTGACGTCCCACCCACGTGGAAGAAGTCGGTGTCGGGCGTGACCATGGGAGCTGATTCTTGTAGGTCGTGGAGATGCTCGCCCTGAAAGTTCAAGACCAGCTCCCATATGGCCTGGACGCGCAGCTCCATGTCTGTTAGAGGTTCACTCTCAATATGTGGCCGCGCTGCGGACCAAGAGGACCGGTCGAGAACCAGGGCCGCCAATGCGCGTCTGTCCGTCTTGCCGGAAGTGGTGAGTGGCAGTTTCTCGATCGGAATCAGCATGCTGGGGCAGACTGTACGCGGGAGCGGCAACACGGGCAGGAGTCGAGCCAGGTATGCTTGCTCCCTGGATGTCGCCCCAATTGGCCCTTCGACTGGCTGATGCTTGTGGAACTCGGCATCGAAGACGACATAGGCAACAATGAACTTGGAGTCAGATGCAGCATCCGGAGTGGACGAATTTGAAGTTGTGCGTGCGACAGCAACTGCCTCCACAATAGCGCCGTTCGCAGCTTGGACGATGGTCTGCTCAATATCCCGCAGATCGATACGAACGCCGCGAATCTTGATCTGGGTATCGTCGCCGATACGTCCCTCGACGATGACGGACCCATTGTGCAGGAGGCGACCCCTGTCTCCCGTGCGGAACATGGTTGTCCATCCCTTGCGTATGTAATCTTCGGCAGCGAAGGGATTCGGAACGAATGCTCGGCTGGTGAGGGCTTCGTTACCCAAATATCCATTAGCCACTGCGACGCCCCCAATGCAAACCTCGCCAGGGAGGCCGAGTGGCAGCGGCCGCATCTCCTCGTCAACGATGTAGACTGACTCGTTGGGACAGGCGCGTCCAGCCGGGATGAATGGCGGAAGATCAGCTGTGCTAGCGCGAAGGGTGAGCTCAGTTGAGGCGGAGCAGCAGGTAGTCTCGGCTGGTCCGTAGCCGTTAAAGAGTCGCATGTTCACCTTGGACCCAAGCTGCTCCCGGAAGGCATCGAAGAACGAATGGCTGATCGCCTCCCCGCCACTGAGCGCTACGGTCCATTGGGAGCGCCGCAGCGCTGCGCAGTCGCCATGACGGAGCCAGCTGTTGTACTCAGTCGGGGTAGCACAGGTGTACACAACATTGTGCTTGACGATGAACTCGGACATGGCGACGGCATCTCCCCGAAGCTCGCGGGGCACCATGACGAGGGTCCCTCCCAAAGCTAGGGCAAGAAATATTTGCAGGACCGACATGTCAAAGCCGAATGCACTCTGCTGGAGCACGGTGACGTTGGAGTCCAGACCGTACGTCTCGACCGAACTTTCGATCTCGTGGACCAGGTTGGTGTGTGTCAGAACAATGACCTTGGGGGTTCCCGTCGTGCCACTTGTGTGCAGGGCGATGGCTGGCTCGCTGACATTAGGCACGGGCTGTATCCGGCGGACGTTGGATACAGAGACCGTTGACACGTTGATCACGGTCGGGATTTCGAAAGCGGAGTTGGGCTCTGTAGTTCTGTCAACGAGTACAGCGGCAGGACGGCATGTGGCGACAACCAAGGCGAGACGAGCAGCCGGAGTGCCTGGATCCAGCGGCACGTAGATTGCTCCAATCTTGAGAATGGCTAACATTGAGCAGATCCAATCCGGCGTTGGTTCCTGGTGAACCGCGATATACTGGCCCCTGGAAACACCATTGTCCAGGAGCTTGGCGGCGATGGCGTTGGTCCTGTCATCAAGCTGCTTGTAGGTGAGGATATTGTCACCGTCATCAACGTCATCGCCCGCGAGCTTGATAGCCACCTTGTCAGCATTCAAAGCGGCGATGTCATCCAGCCGATGTACCAAGGTGCTTGGCCACTGGGCTTCGAATGTTGGACCTGTACTCTGTTAGCTCACGTCCGCGGCAACGGCTCAAGTCGTGGAGATTGTATCTGTACCCTTGCTCAACTGCAATGCCTTGGCCACGTCGGCATCACGATAACCCCACTCACTACCCGGTCCTACCAAACTCTTGCTCGGGTCCTCTGCAAACTCTCTGATGACATCTTCGAAGCAAGCAGCGAGGATACGAACATCCTCCTGCTCGTAGAGCGAACCCTGTCCAAACACTGACAGCAGCGCATCGCCCCCGCCTTTGCCTCCGGGAGCGCCCGGGTCGTTGTACAGAGGGGTGTCGATGATATCAACGCTGAGGTCGTATGCCGTGCGCCCTGGCTCGAACCGTAGCAACTCCATCGTGCAGTCTGCAAACGGTTGCTGGTTGGGGAAGCCAAGACGGTAGTCGAGGAATGCCTGGAACAGAGGTGCGTGCGACATGTCGCGGTGCACACGCAGGTCTCGCAGAACGACATCAAACGGTACCGCGGCATGGCTGAGAGCTGCAAAGGTCTTATCGCGTGCCGAGGTGAGCGCCGAGGTGAACGTGGCAGCATGGTCACGGAACCGCAGGGCTAGGAGGTTCAGATAGGGGCCCAGGCTGCCAAGGGTCTCCTCGTCGTGTCTGTTGGAGTCGGCGATGCCGATGCATATATCGGTGTCGTGGGAGGCTGGAGTGGTCGTTTTGCCTCCGTCCTGCTCGCCATTGGAGAGGCCGACACCGAGGAACCGCTGTAAGACGACTCGGAACGCAGCGAGATAGAAATGGAACGCAGTAACTCTGTGCTGCCGTGCCACGACTCTCACCTGCTCCGCCAACAAGGGATCAACCCTAAAGTCGAAGCGGTGGGCATCATACCGCAGCAGGGGCTTTCGCGCCACCACCTTCGCTCGCGTCAGCGGCAGCGGCTCGGGGATGGTCAAAAACTCGCGCCGCCAAAAGGCAAGGTCGCCGTCCCAAACGCCTGCCATTTCGTCTTCCAGCTGGGAGGCAATGAAGGAGCTGTACTGCTTGGCCGTGGGACTCAGAGTAAGGTGCGCCTGGTGGGTGTAGAAGGCTTCAAGTTCGCGTAAGAGGATCTGAGTGCTCATCCCGTCAAAGTTAATGTGGTGAGCCCCAATCATGAAGTAATTCTCAGTCGGGAGATCAGTCCTTGTCAGAAGAATACATCGCATGAATTCGCCGCCAGAAAGGTCATACTCGAAGTTCCTCAATTGATTGAACTTGTCATCCAGCTCCTCGTCGCTTCCAATCTCCATGTGTTCCAGCTCTAGCCTGCCGGTTTTGAGAACTCCCTGCTTCACAAGATGGCCCGGACTGGCTGCGTCTTGACTGTGGTCTTCTGTGCGGTTGTCATCCTGATAAAAACAAGCGCGCATGCTCTCGTGGCGATTGCAAATTTGCTGGACAGCCGCCTTGAAGTCCTGTACACGAATCAGCCCTCTAATGCGAACATAGCCCGTGTGGTTGAGGGTCGTCTTGTCTTCGAGCAGCGAATGTACGAGCCAGAACATGGACTGAGTGTGTGAGAGACTCAAAGATCTTTCCAGTGTCGCAGGTAGCCTACCAAGAGCATCGGCACTAGCAGAGACTGGAGAAGGCTGGTCGCCTTTCGACAGCGGGAGGTGGGCGACCGGCTCTGGAGGCGGTGTCGGTACCGTCTCCTCCGATGCCTGCGAGGCAGCTCCGGTGCCCGGGGTATCAGGGCCTGATGATGATGGGGCAGAAGACTGGGTGGTGGAGCGAGGTCTAGACGGTGCAACAGGTGCAATGTCGGCGGCTGGTGAGCTGGAGCCGGTTGCGAGCCCGAGATTTGGGGTGAGCTCGGGTGATATCTTGGCCACCGCCTCCTCAACATATTCCGCAATCGACGATCCGTTAAGGATCTTGAGGACAGGAATGTTGACGTTGAGCTGCTTGAGGAACCAGGAACGAATGTCGACGGCGATGAGCGAGTCCATTCCGATCTCGCCACTGTGCATCTGCATGAGTGCCTCGTCGTCGGCTCCGTCGATCTGCAGCATCGGCCGGATCTTGGCGAGGAACGAGTCTGTTTGGAAGATGGTTGGGTTAGTCTGTTTTGCTTTCTCTCAAAGCCACCCCCCTCCCAGAACAACTTACCTCTAATAGCCTCAAAGACTTGCGTCTTGTTCTGTGCCTGGAGCAGCTTCTCTTGCACGGAGCCGCCACCTTTTTCCGTGGAACCTTGATTCAAGCCGTCCTCATCGTCGCGGAGAATAAAGGCCTCGAATTTAGGGTTTCCGAACCATCTGGGCAGAGAAGTCTCGGTCGGCGTGGTGAATCGCAGCCCGACGCCAATCGCAGGCTCCTCGTTGGCCTTCAACGGCATGTGGGCGTGTCCGAGGTTGATTGCCTCGGCGAGGACTTGGTACACATCAATCTCAGAGACGCGAGCCAGACCAGAAAGGCGCAAACTGAGTTCGGCACCGTTTCCGGCTGCACGAGCGAAAACACCGGCACCGGCGACGGCGCCGATATCCACGACGCTGGCGGCTAGACCCTTCCTCCGGCGCTGCGTGGCAAACCCAGTGAATGAGGCATTGGCGGTGGTGTAATTGGCCTGCCCAAGATTACCCACAATCTGCATCATGGAAGAGAAATAGATGAAGAAGTCCAGAGGGAGGTCACCAAGCAGGCGATCAAGATGGCGACTGCCATCCACCTTGGGCCCAAGAACGGTCTTCATCTCTTCAAATGTCATGTCGCGGACAAGTCTGTCCCTGAGAACCATAGCCCCCATCATGACTCCAGCAAGTGCAGGGAGAGTATCGCAGATCGTGTTGTACACGTGCTCGACAGAGTCGCCGTCGGTAATATCACTGGTAGCAAGTTAGTCGGTGATTCTTGGCAGAACTGAGGCTTTTTCCTTTGATGAAAGGGACAGTAGAATCAGGAAACTCACTTGGCGAAAATCTCGACAACAGCGCCCTTCTTCCGGCAACCCTCCTGCCAACTAGCGTCGACATTGGGATTCCTGCTGGTGATGACGATGTACTTGGCACCCTTTGAAATCATCCAATCGCAAATAGATAGCCCAAGGGCACCCGAAAGTCCCACCAGCCAATAGGTCTTATCCGCTTTAAAGATAGGCTTGGTGTCCAGTCGGCTGACGCGGGCTTGTACAACCGGGGTCGCTTGCCAGTCCAGAACCGCGAGAGGATTTTGGAACTCGGAAACAGCCTCTCCGGCCTCTGCCCTAAGCTGAGCAGCAGAGGTCAAGTCGCTAGTGCTGAAACCCTTGACCGAGACATGGGCGGATGTCTTGAGATCTTTTCGAGCATAGCTCAAGGCCTTTTGGAGGGTATTTCCGAGTATTTCATGGGCGGTGTCTGCCGTGGAACGATAAGGGGACATGGATGAAAACGGGTCTTTACTCTGGATAGCCGTCAAATACTCGATGCGACAATTGACGGGTAAAACTTCCGTGAGTCTCTTGGCAATCGGGTCATCGGGAGATGAGATGACGAAGCGAGCTAAGTCCCGGGGGAGCAAAGCCCGTACCTCTCTTGCTGGCATGAAAGCCGGGATCGAGATGGCGTCATTTTCACTGGTCGTCCCAGAGCTCGTTGTGAAGATGGCCATGAACCCCTGTTCTGTTGCCCGCCTTTCAAGCACAGCCGCGAAACTGCGTGCGATGTTGTGGAAGGCAACCTTTTGACCTGGGACGAGACCCCAAAGCACGGAGTCGGCAAAGAGATTGGCGGCAACCTGGGCCAGGAGCTTTGTGTCATTGATATCTGGCAGAGAAGAGGTGCCATCATCATCCTGGTGGGTGAGAAGGGCAGTCGCAGAGCTCGGGACACTGCACTTGGACGCAAGAGACTCGGTCAGGGCCAGGAAGCGATGCGATCCTGCAGAAGTGACCGAGCTGTCATCCTCTAGACCCAGGGTTAAGAAGAGCGGACCAAGCGGAGTATTGACCGGAGAGATAATTGCACTCATTGCACGCAGGTCGGTGGTGCGACCGCCTGACTCGGAATCCATCTTGTCTGCGTTCTGGAGGAGCGAGGCTTCGATGACCTGGTAGCCGCCGGTTTTGTCCTTCTCCACCACCGCAGCGGCCTCACGCACATCAAGCTCGCGCGTGATGGTCCGTCTGGCCGAGTTGAACCGATTGTTAGCTTCCACGTCGGGCAAGTAGCGCGACACCAGCTGGCGGCCCTCGGCATCCACGGCGATCTCGAACTCGACGGACCACAGCGGTGGTGTCGGAGCATCTAGCGAATCTTGAATCCGGGTAAGGTGGCGGAACCGCAGCAACTTCTCCGCGAGGGCAGATGCGTCCACCCGCCCGTAGCCAGCGTCTGGATCGAGGTCAACACACTGCACTCGCAGGCCCGGAACCTCATGGACGGCAGTCCGCAGGAATCCCACGCCCATGCTGGCTGCGGGGTTGCCTGCTAACTTGCCGCGCGTCACCCAGAGAAGGGCATGCTCGACTGCCACGAGCCGCTTGAGCGCTTCAAACCCAGCAGCTGTCAGATCCTCGAACACAGGGGCGTCAAGCTCAGAGATATTGAGCACGCAGGTGCCCGGTACCGGGTTGAAGTCTGCGGGCAGATCTAGCAGGCTCTTGAAGAAGGTGATGCATCCTGAAACGCGTGCCGAGAGAATTCGCTTCAGGTCCGACACAACACGGCCAGTACGCAGCGTAGAACCGCCAATAATGATCAGGTCTTCCAGACTTGCACCATCGGCACCGGTGTGGACTGTAGCGGGGACAGCGGCTGCCAGAGGCTCGCGCAGGAACAGGACTGTATCGTCGATGGCCTGCGAGACAAATACAGTGTTGGAATGCGTATCCTGGAACACCTCCGGAGTGACAGTGTCGACGCCCGAGAATCCGCTGTTCCTCAGCGCTTCATCCCAGTGCTCGGGAGTCACCAGTGGCGAGAGGGCGCGGCCCTCCGCGGCGCCGAGCCACCAGCCCGGCATTGTGCCAAAGACGAAACCGTCGCGAGCAATGGTGCTGCTAGTAGATTCGTTGACGATGAGGAAGCCGCCAGGCTTTAGGAGACGACGGATATTGCGCAGAGTCTGTTCCAATTTCGGGGTCGCGTGGATGACCGCTGATGCAATAACCAAGTCGTATGACCCGGGAGTGTATCCTTGAGAGACGGGATCTCGCGTCACATCAAGTGCCTTGAAAGCTATCCGCTTCTTAAATGACGCAAACATGGAAGCAGCATCCTTGAAGAAATCAGCCGAGATGTCTGTATAGGTATATGATGAGAACCCTTGGGCCCCAAGCTCTGTCAAGATGCGTCCAGACGCGGCTCCAGTGCCGGCGCCGACTTCGAGGATGTTCATGTTTGGGTAGCGGTGAGCCATCTGCTTGACACCTCTGGCAAGCCATTGACCTGATTGACGTAGGCCAACGGCGTTGGCATAGTACTCTGCCAGAAGCTCGGCGGGGAGTGCTTGCTCTGGAAGAATTTCCTCGCCGTCGAAGATGCGGGACATGACCTCGTTAACCTTTTCGATGATTCGAACATCGATGTAGTCTTTGAAAGGTTCGCAAGCACTTAGTACATCCTCAAGAGTGTCGTCAGCGTATTTTTTGTGAGCATGCTTGTAGTTGGAGCGACTCTTTTTCTGAAGCCCGTCTACGTGGCGCGCAAAGGCAAGGTAGTTGCTATAGGTCGGGTGACTTCTCGCAGGGTGATCGGGGGCCAGCTCTCGCTCAAACTTTCGTAGGTAAAAAATAGCAGCTCGTTCAGCAGTCTGGGCAATATCTCGCTCGAGGGGTGTTGTCTCATCGTCCACTACCATTGCGTCGCCGTCAGGGCTGCCGTTGGCCCAGAGCATCCTGGCGAATATCTTGTTGTCGTCTGCGGCTGTAGCACCGGCAAAAGGGACAGTATGTACGCCTTGAACTTGGATGGCAATGTGCTCAACCGGCCCATCCTCGCTGCTCGGTGCGGCAAAAATGTCCACATCACCTACCATACCTGGCTCGCTAGATTCAGACATAGACGCGGCTACGTGGACGGATTCTACCTCCCCCCAGCCTGGTCCGCAGAGGGATGGGTTTACCCGGATACGCTCCATGAGCGTGGGAACGTGGAGTGACCAAAGAAGGCCATCGCCAGGATCGCAGAAGGCAAGCAGGACGGCCTGGATAGCGCCATCCAGTGTGCCGGGGTGGACCAGAAGCGCGCTCTCATCCGATGGTGGAATGATCACCTGGGCGACAGCCTTGCCGAGCTTCCTACGAAGGCTAGACAAGGCGCGGAACGGCCCGGTGTAGCCGTATCCAAGATCGGCTAGGGTTCCGTAGAAGCGGTCGTCGGTCACGTCGGTAAGGTTGGGCGGGTCAGTCTGTCGGGCTGGTAGCAAGCTCTTGGAGGGCTCGCCGAGTAGGACCTCGACGTCAGCGCTGGCAGTCAGAACGAAGGCATCGGGATCTCGGCCAGAGGCCGATGAGTACGTGAAGTGTGCCCGAATACTTCGATGCTCATCATCCTTGCTGATGTTCTCAAGTGTCGACAGGATCTCAACACCACTATCGTCTTCGTCGAACGACATGGCCTGTAGAATCCGGAAGTTTGAGATATCAATCAGGCGAATTTCATTTCCAGAAACCTGTGGGAGCTGAAGCACAGCCTCAAGCAGCGTGGAAACATACCCAGCGGCTGGGAATACGGTGCGGCCTTGAAGCTGGTGGCCTGGTAGCCATGGAATCTCGCGCTCTCTGAGTATGTTGCGCCAGCGTTGCTGTGTCGTTGAGCTTTCAGGTTCGACGGCTCCGAGTAAGGAGTTGGCAGGCGCCTTGCGGGTGCGAAGGCGGCGGGAGCGCCGTGACTCCCTCCAGTACGTCTTCTCGTGATTCCATTGGTACGTTGGTAGCCCCTTCAGCAACCGGTAGCCGTCGCTCTTTGCGGTGGCAGCAGCCGATTCAAACGATTCCAGGTTGACCAGTGAGAGAGCCGTTGTCTCATGACTCCAGAGGAAGCCGAGAGCGCTAGAGAAGGCTACGTCGGCGGCAGTAACGCGGGAAAGCATGCCGTGATAAGGTATCTCACGGCTTAACGTCTCTTGGATGGTCTGGGATGCCGGCCCTTTGAGGGCTGGGTGTGGCCCGATCTCAAGGGCGAGGTCAAATGTACCCGAGGCCAATGCCGCGCTCAGACCCTGATAGAACAGTACTGGCCGGACCATATTGTCGCACCAGTAGCTGCCGTTTTGCAGCTTCGTGATCGCTTCGGGAGAAGACATTTCCAGGTCTTCGTACACCGTCGAGTACCAAACCGGGCTGTTGGAGCTATTGGGAGTCCGCACCTGGATGTTGTTGCTGCGGAGGGAGCTGACGTATGGCGCCGAGCAGGGCACCATATGGCTGGAATGGTATGCCGTGTCAACTTTGAGCTTGCGACGGAATTTCTTCTCATCTTCAAATATGGTAGCCAGCTCATCGATGGCGTCTTCGTCACCCGAGATCGTGACGCTGGCTGACGAGTTGCAAGCTGCCAAGGTGACCGCGCCATCGAACTCAGCAACAACTTCGAGCGCGTCATCCATGGAGGTTCCCACGGCCATCATGGCACCTTTGACGTCACTCCCATTGGGGCTGGCAGCTTTGGAAGCGTGTAGCCCACGAAAGTAGGCCACCAGCAACGCATCGCGAGCCGACAGGAGGCCGGCGGCATATGCGGCGCCAATCTCACCGCTTGAGTGGCCGACGGCTCCTGCAAGCTCAACACCAGCGGCGCGCAGCATATCGACCTGAACAATTTGCAAAGCTGTGCAGAGAGGTTGCGACAATGCGGCCTCGTTTAGACGGGAGCTCGTCTGGGTGGCGCGCAATTCCTGCTCCAGAGACCAACCGGGTCGCTCCAGCTCTGGAAGAGCGGTGAGGTGCGCTTCCAGGTTGGAGATAATCTGTCGAGCCATAGGAGAGCGGTCGAGCAGCTCAGCGCCCATGCGGGCATACTGGGCGCCTTGGCCGGTAAAGACTGCAAGCACGCGAGGCTTGCTTTGCGGCAGTGATGATTTCAGCCCTATCGTGGTCTTCTTGGACTTGGCTTCTGCTAATTTTTCGTCAATATTGACTTTAAGCTGGTCAACTGAGCTAGCCGGGAAAGCGACTTTGAATGGCAGAGTAGAGCGACGCTGGCGCAACGTCCAAGCTAGACTACCAGCGTCCAGCTTAGTTGCATCTGCTCCAGCAAGATATGTAGAGTAGGCATCAAGATTTGCAACAAGAGATTGCTCCGACGCGGCAGAGAAGACGTATGGGCCGAGAGGTAGCGAATCTTCTTCGGCAGATTCGCCCTCAAGCGAACTCTGTGTTTGCGGACTGTAGCTCTCGATGACGGCATGGGCATTGGCACCTCCAAAACCAAAACTGTTGATGCTGGCACGGCGTGGCTGTCCTACAGGCGGAGCCGGCCAATCGATGGCGGAGGTCGGAACTTCGAGACTGTGGTAAAAGGGCTGTATATTGGGATTGAGGTTGTTGAAGTGCATGTTTGGTGGAATGACACCGTGTTGGACTGCCAACGAGGCCTTGATCAGGGCTGCGACGCCAGCGGTTCCTTCAGTATGGCCGAGAACCGTCTTAAGAGAGCCAACATAGAGCGGCTGCTTCTTTTCTCCCAGTTCTGCTGGTTTCCCGTTGGGGAAGAAGGCGGTGCTGAGCGCTTCAGCCTCGATCGGGTCCCCCGCTGGTGTTCCCGTCCCGTGAGCCTCGATGTACTGAGGCCTGCCGTTGCCGCGATAGTCGAGGCCAGCTTTTGTGTAGGTTTTGCGAATGAGCTCGGCTTGAGCTTTCGCGCTTGGCATGGTGATGCCGCTTGTCGCACCATCCTGATTGATACAGACCTCGCGGATGATGCAGTCAATCTGATCACCATCCTCGATTGCGGCTGAGAGTGTCTTGACTGTATTGATGTTATAGACTGATTTCTGGTGAATTTTGGGGTAAGAATTGGGTGTACGTACCAACCACAGCAGCGACTCCGTCTCCACGTGCATAGCCGTTCGCCGTACTGTCCCACATGCGAGATCGGGAATCGGGCGACAACATGTTGAGCTTGCTCTCTCCCACGAAAAACTCGGGTCCGAGGAGAAGGTTGGTTCCGCACGCGACTGCGGTGCGCGACTCTCCGGAGCGCAGCGCTTGCGCGGCGAGATACACTGCGTAGAGGCTAGACGAGCAGGCAGTATCGAGCGTCAGGGATGGGCCGTGCCAGTCGAAGAAGTAAGAGACGCGGTTGGCAAGGATGCCACGGCTAGTTCCAGTAGCGTTATAGGTTGGTAGAGCATCAAGGTCGCGATACGAAAGGAGCTCAAAGTCGTTGCACATCTGTCCGGCATAAACGCCCGTGTCGCTGCCACGCAGTTTGTGCATCGACTGTCCCGCCGACTCAAGCGCCTCATACACCGTCTCGAGTATCAAACGTTGCTGCGGGTCGATGCCACCTGCCTCGATAGGCTTGATGCCGAAGAATTGGGCGTCGAAGGCTCGCACGTCATCCTCGATGAGATAGGACGCCTTAACATTGGACCGTCCATGGTACGTCCCGTCTTTGTGGTAGAAGCCATCGGCGCTGAAGCGACTGTCCGGAATATCGCTGAGTACGTCGCGTGGTTCCTTGAGGAGATTCCACAGCTTCGATGGGCTGTTTGCACCTCCGGCGAAACGACAGGCAGAGCCTATCAACGCGATGGGCTCATTGGTATGGGTTTCCTTGGAGGTAGACATGATGATGCTTGGTGTCTAAATGGATCGATCTACACAAGAGAAGAGACTGCTATATCCAAGGCGATAAGTCTGGCGATGCCTTGATGTAACTATATTTCGCTCGCTACTTGAGTTACAGCCTTAAGCCAAGCTCGGAAGGGGGTGAACCAGCCGACCCGCCGCGTGGCGTAACGGAGTCGGATGGCAAACATGTTCAAGTCTTCTCGGTGACAGTCGGGGACTGAAAGTCGATTGGCAGAGAAGAGGCTCTTGCACCATGTCAGCCGGTGGACTTGACTTGTGAGTGAGGGGCCAACCGCGAGGCTCTGCTGTACCGTGTCGGTCGTGCATGGTTGGTTTGGGAAAGGGTGTCCGAAAGTAAGCAGCTGTGGCTGGGAGTATTGGCTAGTTCGGAAGTGAGTAAGCCAACGGCGTGGCCTCCGGGTGTCTTGTTCGGGGTTTCCTGTGAATTGTCGGTCGGAGGGTTGATGAGGATGCAAAGAGGAGCTTCTAATTTAATCTGTGGCTGAATATGGCTGAATATGGGCTGATGGGTCGTGGCGTTCGTGGTCGGAGTTGCGTTGTATGTCCATATGCACATAGGGAGGATTTCACCGCAAAAAATGCTCGAAAATTGGGCCATCAATCATTCTGTAAAAGTTTACCCGAAGAAAAAAATATATCCAGAATTTTTCATGTAATTCTTTTGCATCGATAGCGTTCAGCTCGCACATTACAATGCATTATCGGAAGGTTACCCCACCCCGGTGGGCTCACTAAACGCCCCAGATCTGATCCGAACTCCGGCTCCGAGCCGGAGCCCACTTGCTCAGCCTAAACCGCTGGCTGCCTTTCAGTTGTCGCAGTTTGTCTGAATGACGCTGATGGCCGCAGATGTCATTTTCACACCGTATTACGTTTTCGAAGAGAATAAACCCCGCATCGTTTCTAGAGGAAATTTTTATGATAAACAATGGACTGCCACAAGCTCCCATCTATTGTGTAAAGCTTGTGCGTTTTCACCTACCCTGCAGTCAGTCTGCCATTCCTGGCGAACATCATGAAGCATATCGAAAACTTGACAGAGGCCCTGGGCCAGATTTCCAGAAGCACCTGGGTCGACAACAAGGAGTTCCTGGGCCAGGTTCCTCTGACCAGCTGGATTCAGCTGGGTGCTGTGTTGGTATGTATTGTCTGGAATTCTGACTTGCTTCCGTATTGTTTTCATATGTTTGAAATAGCCTGTATTAAGAGACTATTCAGAGCATTCATGTAGGGCTACATGCAAAATTTGCTAATACATTGTCCTAGACCACTGCCTACCTTGTCGTGCGCTCCGTCTACCTGCTCTATTTCCACCCCTTGGCCAAGTATCCAGGCCCCAGACTCGCGGCACTCACCGATATCTGGTACATGTATCAGTGGTTCACGGGAAGATATCCATGGGCTATTGAAGCCGTTATCAAGGAATATGGTACGTCTTGACCCGACAGCTGCGAGTGAGGCTGAAGCTTTCAGTTGTTCAGCTGCTAACTATTTCACAGGTGATGTCGTACGCATCGCGCCGAACGAGGTGGTATTCTTCCGCGCAGAGGCCATGAACGGTGAGAAATACCTTTGCTTCCCTTCCTTACCTCTCCAAGGGCCTAACACAAGCACCCCATCCCAGACATCATGTTGAGCGGCACCAAGGGAAGGCCGGTCTTTAGAAAATCGGACTTTTATTTCAGAATCGGAGCACACGCTGGAATTGCTGCGGAAGCGGACCCTGAGAAGCACCGAATCATTCGCAAGTGGATGGCTCCAGCTTTCTCTCCCCGTGCCCTTAAAGAGCAGGATCCCGTCCTGCACCAAGTGATTGACAATGGCATCAACAAGTTGGTGACCAAGGGTAACACACCGGAAGGGTTGGACATGACTGCCGTAAGTTGTCATTTTTAGTAGAAAATATCTCGACATAAAGTGACTAACTCGCGAGATCTGATAGTGGTGCGACTGGATCGCCTGTGACCTCGCGGGAAGCCTCGGCTACGGCCACGACTACAAGAATATGGAGAACGAGTCCTCCAACTCTATCCGATGGTTCAACTCCTCCATGTTCTGGGTCACACTGGATCAGGCCTTCCGGCGCTTCCCACTCCTCCACCCCCTTGTCTACCTCGCGCTGCCGCCCAACATGCTCCGGTTCATGTTCGAGCACAAGCGCATCGTCCGTGACCGCGTCAAGAACTACAAGGATTACAAGCAGCGCGACTACTTTAGCTCCCTAATCCATGAGGGGAAGAGGCCACCGAATGAGAGTGTGGACTGGATCCTCGCGCAGGCCGTGCACGTCTTCGTCGGCGGCGTGGACCCGGATACGCAGCTGTTTTGGGCCGCGATCCTGTTCCTCACGCAGCACCCGGACAAGCTCAAGAAGTTCACCGACGAGATCCGGGGCAGGTTTGCTCGCTACGAGGACATTGAGGACGAGGAGCTCACGCACCTGCCCTGGCTCAAGGCCATCATCGAGGAGTCCCTTCGGCTGCACACCAACGGAGCCTTTGGGCAGCCGCGCATCAGCCCCGGCGCGACCGTGGATGGGCATTACATTCCCAAGGGGGTAAGTACTCATATTCTGCCTGTGACCACCAAACCTCGGCACGAAAGACTAACCGGACAAAACCCAACAGCTCAAGGTCCAGACCTCCCTCTATGCCGCCTTCCACAGTGAGCGCTACTGGCACAAGCCGCGCTCCTTCTGCCCGGAGCGCTGGCTGCCGTCTACTGACCCCGACTACGACCCTGCTTTTGAAAAAGATGTGCATGACTGCTTCCGGCCCTTCAGCGCGGGTACCCGCAGCTGCATCGGGCAGAACATGGGCTACCGTCAGGCGCGCGTGCTGCTGGCCAAGATGGCCTGGAAGCTCGACTGGGAAATTACCAACGCCGACGAGTTTGACTGGGAGCGTGACATTCGCCTTTACGGTGTCTGGATCCGACCGGTCTTCAAGGCGCGATACACGCTGTCGGACGTGGCCAAGGCTGCCGCGGCGGAACAGAATGAGAAGCTCATCGCCGCTTGAGAGAATAGGATCAGACTCGGATCAGCGTAGAGGTACACGTGGGGTTTCCGAAAGACAATCGTACCATAGAGGGATTAAGTTAGTTTGTCAGAAGTAGAAATTCCTCTCATAGTCGGAAGAAAAGCTCAATTTGACCTCTAATATCTATCTGTCTGTTAGACGTCAGGGTGCATGTCCTGCCGCGATCAAGGGTTTATATGTCCGCGTCAAAGGCGCCCTGTGGGAGGCAAGATAATCAAGAGTGAAAAGAATCATAGCTATTAAATATTTTATTACAACAACTATGTGACTTGGTCAATTGGGTACGCTTCATCTCTACAATGTACCATGGACGCGGTCGTTGGAATCGGGAGATAGGTGTCTGGGTACATACGAATGAATGAATGGATGGACACAAAGGGAATGTGAAGTACGCTAGTCTCTTCCAAGACTCCGGGAATATATGATAGAGAATCGACTGAACAGTAATACGGCGAATTAACTGCCCGATCCGAAGGTGGTCATCATCCGTCAGAGTCGGAGGGTTCTGATGTACCCTACTGTCACACCCAATGAGCGAGGCTCTGGTTCGGAGCCTATTCGGAGCTGACAATGCAGTGTCGGACAGTTCGGAGTGCCACACTGAAACGGAAAGTGATGCAGGGTTCTTTATGTTCACTAGAGAGCTCTAATACTTCCAAATGTGCAACTTCCCGACAGATAATCGGAGGCAGCCAGGCGGGTGAGCACAGAACAAAACTCTATCCAAAATACTACCCAACGCCCTACTTAAGCATTTCTCAAGCTCTTGTTAGAGACCACTGACAAGTTACCTACAAAATGACAACGTCAAAGTCCTTCCCGGCTTACACAGCCAAAGCCACCCAAACCGCCATCGTCCAGAGCGATGCCACCGCCCCGGGGAGCACCGATGCCGGGCCCGGGCCCTTGCCCCTAGCCATCTCCCACGCCGTGCCCGTGCCTTCCCTGCCCCCTCCACCCGGCCACCTCCTGATCCGCGTGCTCGCCGCCGCGCTCAACCCCAACGACTTCAAGATGCCCACCTACCTGCCCGACCCCGGCGCCACCGCCGGCAGCGACTACTGCGGCCTCGTCCTCGCCGCCGGCGACGACTGCCCCTACCAGGAGGGCGACCGCGTCTGCGGCTCCCACTTCGCGTACAACCCCGCCCGTCCCCGCGACGGCTCCTTTGCGCAGTTCGCCATCGTCGACGCCCGCATAGCGCTGCGCGTGCCCGACCACTGGACCGACGCCCAGGGCGCCGCCATGGGCGGCATCGGCTGGACCACCGCGGCGCTCGCGCTCTGGGGCGACGCCGCGCTTGCCTTGCCGGCTAGGCCGTCGCGGCCGCTGCCCGAGGCCAAGTCGGAGCCCGTACTCGTCTACGGCGGCGCGACCGCCTCGGGAACCATGGCCTCGCAGATTCTCAAACTGTAAGTGTTGAGCCCCCCAACGTAAGCGGAAAAAAGCAAAGTCACACATGAGCCGCTGACAACGATTAAAAAAACAGATCCGGGTATCGGCCGATTGCGGTCGCGTCGCCGGCGTCCGCCGCGCTCGCTCGGCAGTACGGCGCCGCCGGCACGGCCTCGTACCAATCCGCCTCCGTCGCCGAGGACGCGCGACAGGCCGCCACCTCCACCGGCAGCGGGCAGATCCGGCACGCGCTCGACTGCATCACCGACGCGGAGTCGTACGCCGCGTGCATGGGCGCCATCGCCCGGCGGGGCGGCCGCTACGCCTCGCTGGAGGTGCCGGAGGCGGGCTGGGCGGGCGCGCGCAAGGCGGTCAAGGCGGGCGTCGTGATGGCCTACGAGTGCACCGGGCACGCGGTGGACTACGGCGCCGATTCGGCGTACACGCGGCCGGCCAGCCCGGAGGCGTACGCGCTGGCCGTCGAGGCGGTCGCGGAGCTGCAGCCGCTGATCGAGGACGGCCGTGTGGTGCCGCACCCGGTCAGGGAGCTGAGAGGGGGGTGGGAGGGCATCCTCAAGGGGCTGGAGATGCTCCGCGGGGGACAGGTACGCGGCGAGAAGCTGGTGGTTCGGATTCCCCAGGCTGTATGAGTTCTCGTGGTGGGTGCAAGGCATGGGGGAAAAGAAGAAAAGAAACACAAGGGAACAAGATAGACGGAGGGAAGAACTATATTAAGAATGATACTGTTCTCAACCGCATACTACGTTAATGCATTGTGCAAGTGTCGCACCATAGTAATCAAGATAAACAAGATTATTCATGCATTAATTTCCATCTATAACACTCTATAACACAGGAGGTATAACTAGGAACTACTCAAATAAATAGGGGTTATGACTTACTACCCCCAAAATGCAACCGAATGTAAAGTGCCCTGTCCGACGGGATAACCAATTTTAGACTGTCAACAATCATTGTCGCCAGCGCCAGCTCAACCTTAGCCAGTCTTGGGCTCCTCCGCCCCAGCCTTGTTCGCCGGCTCTCCTTCCATACCCACAGCCGCTTCAGGGTCCTTCTTCTTCTTGTCCTCACCCTCAAGTCCGAACTCGGTCTCGAGTTCGGTCCTCAGCGGCACGCGCTCCTCAAAAAACACGATGATGAGATTGACAGCCGCGAATGCGATGGCAATCTGCCACAGCAGCTTGAGTGAATCCTTGTAGACACCGATAATCTGTTCCCGAGTTGTTTCCGAGAAGGACCAAACAAAAGCAGCGTACGCGTTCTCGTAAGCCCGGTTGCCGCCGTGGAACTTCGCGCGTGCGTTCGGGTCCTCAATGCGGTAGGTCAGTTGGGCGAACTTGTTGTTGAAGATGGCCGCCGGGATGGCGACGCCCCAGATGCTGCCGAATGAGCGCACGAATGCCCAGGCCGAGGTGGTTGCGGCCTGGTCACTCTCCGGCATCTGGGCCTGGGCGGCAGGAAGCAGAGTGTTGAGAACGAAGCCACTGCCGATAGCTTGGATCATCTCGTATACAACCCACTTCGCAGTCGAAGTGTTCTGGTCGAGAAGGGTTATGAGGCCGTTTCCGACGACGGCAACGGCAAAGCCAAAGATGTGCAAAGGCTTGTACTCTCCCCAGCGCGCGAGCATTAGGACAGCGATGATAGCACCGGGCAGGCCAAAGAGAATAACAGGAAGGATGTTGACGCCTGATTGCGAGGCAGACGCACCAAGCACAGCCTGGAAGTATACTGGCAAGAAGAAGAGAACCCAGTACACCATAGTTGAGTTGAGGAAGGTGGCGACCATAATGATCGAGGTGGTGCGACTGCTGAAGAGCCTGGGAGGTATGACCGGCTCCTTGGCCTTTGTCTCGTACCAGCCAAACAGGAAAAAGCCAGCAAATCCAATAATGAGAGGAGCCAGGATACGGCCCGATGCCCACGAGTAAGTTGTGCCGCCATATGTAGTTGCGTAGAGAATACCGACAGTTGCGGCCATGAGAATCGCGTTGCCGGTGTAGTCGATACGTGCCAGTTTCTGCATGTGCGTTTCGCCACGGTTGTATGCGGTCCTGACGAAGAGGAAGACCATGACCATGGACACACCACCAATCTAAATCAGAGTCAGCATTGATGTAGAATATTGCTTCGGGGTTTCAAAACCCCTAAAACAGCAAGATGGGCGTTTTTACTCACCGGAATGGTCATGTAGAAGACCCAGCGCCAGGTAGTCTTCTCGACGATGAGCCCGCCAATCCAGGGGCCGATAGCCAGACCAACTGTGTAGACCATGAGAATGACAGACATGTAGTTGCCTCGTATACGCAGGGGCACCAGGTCGGAGACGATGATATCAATAATGATGTAAAGACCGCCAGAGCCGATACCCTGGATAGCACGGCCAGCGATGAGCATTGCGCCGTTGCTGGCACCGCCACTGATGCCACTACCGAGCGTGAAGAAGGCAACAATAGCCATTGTGACCCATCGGCGGCCGTAGATGTTAGCCAGCTGGCCAAAGAGCGGCTGGAAGGCGGCACTGTTGAGATCAAACAGGGAATTGTCAGCAAGGCTCATCACTCTCCTTTGCGCTGCGCGGCTTGTTGGATACATACCCTGTGAGGAAGAAGACATTGGTAATCCAGACGTAGTTTTGACCCATGTTGAGATCGGCGACGATATGAGGCAAGGCAGTTGTCACAACGGTGTTTTCCAGGGCGCTTAGCAGGCCCATGACGGAGCAAGTGAAGAGAATGGCCCAGAAGCGAGCCGTGGGCTTGAAGTCGGTGACGCCATCCTTGGCCTTGGCCTTTTCGTCTACCTTGATGTTGCCGTCGCTGTTGTTGTTGTTCAGGTTGCTGTCCGTACTGCTGTCAGCATCATTGGCGACAGGGGTTGCGGTAGAGCCAGTTGCGGCTGCCGTGGCAGGGTGGCCTTTGCCCAAGTCTGCCATCGCTGAGAGTGTTGGTCTGAACGGTGGGAACGAGTCGTTGCTTGGCTGGCTGAGCTGCAGCAAGCTGAGGCAAATGAGGATATCGCGAGCAGTGTTCAGACGGTTCGGTCGGGGTGGTTTTGCCTTATGTTAGTGAGAGCGGTCTTAGCCGAAAGAGGAAGAGGTGGGATCTTAAAAGAAGATGGCGGCAGCCGGATCTGTTTTTGTTTCCAGGATCAGAGAAGGAATTGAGAGGTCGGGCTAATTATTGCGCCGAGGTGGTGGAATACTGACAAACGAACGCTTTGATTCGGGAGCCTGCGGCCGCCAGGAGGAAGTCGGCCCAATGGGGAAGCTTTGTCAGGGGCGTACAAGACAACAGAGTACCCGCAGTGGGAGCCTGATGCGGACTTGCAGTGAATAACTCCGCTAGGATGAGTCTGCGTATGCGAAGATAACTCCGCCATGATGACTGAAGTGAGTTGCAGCTTTTTTCGCATAGGAAGCCTGGATTTGAAATCCAAGGGTCTAATGCTAATCGAGGTATTCGTACTGTACGAGTAGAATGGCAGCTCGATTTGCCCCTGCAAACCCTTGGGGGCCCGCAGGGTATCCGCCCCTAACTTTGCAACAGACGACCGACCAGCTAGCACGGCCCCTGTGGGCGCGGGTAGATCTTCGTCTGATCCGATGACAGTCACAGAGGCTTGAAAGCCCTGACCTCCTTTGTGCCAGCCCGGCCGCCATGATGGAAGAGAAAGGAAAATGCACAACTTTCCCTCACCACAATAATGATTTCTCGATTCAACACTCACATATTTGCACAAGCCATTGATCCCTCAGCCCAGCGATCGCAAGCTAGCGCCAAAAGCAGATCGGCGCCCGGTCCCACTCTTCTTTCGGGGATCAGCATAAAGAAACGCGCCCGTTAGATGGCCCACTAATTAGACAGCTTCCCTCTAAGCCGCTGTCAAGAAACAGACAACAAGGCGACACCTTGGTGCGCACACACAAAGGGACAATTATTTTCGTTCAATTTCCGATCAAGTCCGCACCTTGCGGAGTTTTCTCTTCTTTTCCCATTTTTTAACGGAGATTTCAGGGACTGTTTCACGGTATCACGCAGATCGGATATAGTTAGTTAGACACCTGTTTATATTAAATGAAAGAAATAATGCAAAGCTGTTGTGCTTCTTTTTCACATTATTAACCAACGTACACTACCCATGACCTGTGGTCCTTTGACTCTTGTCCAACCCCGGCATGGATGTATAGGCCTAAGGACATCGCGCAGAGAGTACGGAGTACTCCGTAAGCATCTGAGACTGCCCTTGTCGTCATGCTCGTCTTTGAAGAACTCCGCTTGGGCTTATTCGGAGCGATTTCTAATATCGGTGGAATCGGAGCCCGACTGGCTTTCGGGGAGCTTTCAGCATAGTGAAAGCTTACCCGCAGCCTTGTCGATCCGATGTCTGAATCTAGCCAGCTGAGGTGGACCACAGTACCACCACAGTACCAATCTCCGCTTGCTTAATTATCAACACGGGTGCAGGGACCCGCCTAACTACCTACCTAACTACCTAAGTAACTCGTAAGAGGTAGGTAGGTAGGTTAGTAAGTAGTTATCTACTAAAGTACCTTACCTCTATGTAGCCTGCTTGTAGGTACCCTGTCAAGTCCGCCAGGCTCAATTCACAATTTTCAACGTCTCAGTCGCGTGCAAGACTTGCGTACACTATTCGTAATGCTCTAACTGGTGCACAATATTCAATCCTGCGGTAGCTGTAGATGTACTCCGGTGTCTGTTGTGAGAACCACCTCTGACTAACTCGTCTAATCTGGATTTGTCAGTCGCCCACTCCTCTATATCTAGTTACTTGACACAAGCATCATAACAAGCAAGGAATAAGCATCGCTACCGAGTACATAGGGCTCCCTAGCCCCCACCTCTCCGCACTCGCTGAGCCTTTCGCAAATTTTCTCGGAGCGACGCGACGACCCCGATCCCGCCACAGTCGTGGCTGTCAGCATCGTCCCCCTTACTCGACAGCCCAATCACGGCGTCAAGTAGCGTCGGCGCCTCCCGTCTGGCGAGGAGACCACCGCCGCCGCCGCCGCCACCACCACCACCACCACTGCTGCCGTTTTTCCGCTGCTGCTGACTCTGCGACGCGGCGGGGTGGCTCGCCGTCGAGACGCAGTACGGCCCGGGCAGGCCCAAGGTGTGTTCGATCTGCTCAAACTGGTGCTCCACCACCTCGACCAGCAGCCGCATCCGCAGGCTCGCGCTCAGCGGCACGGAAAACCCAGCCAGCATCAGGCTGGGCGTCATGGCCATGCCGCTGCTGCGGGTCCCCTGCACGCCCTGCTGCTGCAGCGTGGCTGCGTTTGCGGTTGCTCCAGACGGCACGGGCACGATGGTCGCCGGGTGCTGCGTAGACGACGATGGTGGCGCTGAAGTTGGCGGCTGGGCAAGCTGCACGAGGAGATGGGAGAAGATGTCGTTGTAGATGGTGACCACGTGCAGGTAGCAGGAGACCAGCGTCAGCAGCTGGGAGGCGGTGATGGTCACTTGGCTGGTCGGCATCCCCGGCGAGGAGGAACACGACTCGGTCCCCTTTGTTGGCGAGGACGACGACGAGGACGCAACCCGTGTCGAGCCGGAAAGGGGCGACGGAGAGGAAAACAACGATCGGCCGTCGCCAATCTCGTGGGCGGAGAACAGCCTTCCCCCCGAAGCTGCCTGGTGTATCGCCTCCGCGGCCGCGCTTGTCGCTGCTGGTGCTTCCCCGGCTCCGCCGCTTGTTTCGGGTACCGCGAAGAGCCTGCAAATGTCTAGGAACTTGCTCGTGCTGACGAGGATAGATAACAGCGGGTTGAACACGGGCACCTCGCTCGCAAGCGCCTCCACGGCAGCGACATCAACCTCGCCAGAGTCCACTGCCGATCCCGTCACGCTCAGAACTCCGAGATCCCACGACTCCGAATTGAGCTGCACCAGCTGCGTCGACAAAGACTCAAGGAGCCGTGCCAGTAGGACGCCGCGGCAGTGCGCTATCGGTGGAGAGGGGGCCACAGAGGGCATGTGAACTTGGTCTTCCTGGTTCATATCCATGGTTTCGGCGCGCTCGTCGTCTGGCCCGTCACCCACAAGATCGAATCCATAAGACGGCGACGAGGAGATGCATGGTGGCATCGTGGCTAGGTATTTGAGGAAGTCGGTGGGGTGGCTCTCGTCAAAGGACATCATGTTCATGACCCCCTCCTCAAATACTGCGGCCTCTTCGCTTTGATCTCCATCTTGAAATAGCAACGGCCATTCCATCAAAACAGGCGATTGCCCTCCTGGGGCAACCGGGGAGACACGCTCAGTTGCCCGTTGCCGGGCCGTTCTCTTACTACCAATGGATCTGCTCGTAGACGAGGTCAGCTCTGGCACCAGCGGCGCTCTCCCTGCGCTCCTCCCCGGAGGTTTGGCCGAGCTGGTAAAGCAGGGATGCCGAACGCGGATGCAACGCGTGCACGGCATCGAGATATCATCCTCCTTGGAGCGCAGGCACCTCAGCTTTTGCGCGCGACAGCGGTCGCAAGCTGAGCGCCGCCAGGGCGACTGCACAGGCATCTCGGGAGGCGGAGGGCGCTGCCGCCACTGGTGGTTCGGTGGCGGCGCTGATGCTGATGCTGATGCTGATGCTGGTACAGCTTCTCGTGCCGCTGTATGTATCGCGGCAGCGCCATGCTGTTGCTGAGCGGCTAGTTGAGCTTCGACGGCTGATAATGAGGGCGGTGGCTGGCCGTACATGAAGTGCGATACAGAAGAGACTCGGAGCGGTGCAATTCTGGTTTCTTTTTAAGAAAGAAGGCCGCGTGATGCTTGCTCATAAAAAGGCATAATAATACAGCAAGTGAATGGGTCTTCCACCAGGCAAGGCTACATGCATTCCACACATCGGGATCTATAACATATGGCGGCCACCATTCCTCTTTTTGCCCCTTTCACGGTCTCAGCTCGTTCAGCTGTTTCAGCTAAGCCATATGATTACGCTACACATTGGTTGGATAACAATAGAGCGTGAGCGAGCCTCAGCTGCGTTTATAACTCATGGCTGCAGCAGAGAACATGGCATCCATTCGACAGGGCCTCGCCGTTGGCTAATTTTCTAGTGTGGTAGATGCGAAGGATCCCGCAGGATTATTGCTCTCGGACAAGTGCGGGCGGAGAGGGTGACAAAGAGCGTGTGTGAACCGGCCAAATCAAGTCCGATTCAACCCCCCAGGGCCGGCTATCTTACACGCCATCTAGAAGATGCATCCTCCATGCTGAGTAGTGATGAGCACGAGTGAGGGGAGGGTTCAAAGGGTGGGTTAGAATGCATAACTAGACTACTCGGAGGGCCTCGCACAAGATGGCCTGAAGGATTCAATATTCCACGCGCATTGGTTCTCATCCATCTGAATTGCGCGGCCGCCAAGGCCACACTACTGTACTGGCCAGGTCACAACTGGCTGCCAAGGCGCAGCAATGCCCGTAGTCAGCACTGTTCCCTCAGCCTGCGCTGGGTAAAAAGCACTTACCCTATCTGCTCCTGCTCCTGGGAAGGAATCCCGTAGTTGTTGCTACAGGGGTAGGGGATAGGGATAGGCCGTGCTTACTTGCTCGCCATTATCATCTACATTGTCAGATGCTGCTTTGATATGTCGGGCTGCCGATCCGCAAGGCTGAGACCAATTTGCGGTAATCGTCTGTCCACAATCTCCTTTGAGGCTGAGGCTGAGAGGTGCCATCTGTTGTGAACGAGGGCACGATCCGAGCCCGTGCTGACATTTCCTGATCAGGTGTACGAGGTACCGGGCAAAGGAATCGCATCCCCGTACGCTACACGGCATTCGGTTTTATAAATCTTTTGTCTTACGCCATGTCGAATGACCGGGATTGAACCTTGCAAAGAAATGCGCTCAAAATCTTGCTTGTAGGGCAGCCATCACTGTTCTAATGCAGAGACGGAGCTTGTCGGGCTCTACCTTGTAGTTCCCTGCCAGCTTCCGAGTCAGGCTTGCCGTCGGATGCGGTGGCGGCGGCGTTGGGCAGGCAGGTAATTGATAAATTGCTCAAAATAGGACCCCATCCTAATAATATCTGAGACAGACCCTGCCGGGAAGATACCTTGTTAGGGAGAAGCCGCGATGCGGGCCTGCTGATCCTCGGCTCGCAAAGGTTGCCTTGGCCCCCAAACCCTTGTCCAGAGAGGGCTTGTTTCCATCATGGTATTGCCGCACTGTGTCCCACTGACTGTGCTTGAAGATTATCCGCAAGGTCATGGCCGGGGGGGGGATCCGAAGTCGCGGCATGCGAACGAGCCGAGTTTGATCAGATACGTCTTATCCGCGGTGGGATGGGTTGCACTGCTGCAATCTGACGTTCGCGAAACGACCTGGGCGCGGACTCGAATCTGTGCGTTCTTTGCTGCAAGACCATATATGTTATAGAAGGGAAGCTCCTCAGTTGAAGCAAACGAACACATGGGTAGCAGCACGAGCTCGTTGACCGCGAACCCGGTGGCTGCAGGGGAGGGCGGCTCAGGCACACGACAAGCCACACGGATAGCGGAAGCAAGGATGGATCGTCATCATGGCGGAGGAGAGCGGTCAGGCTCTGGCTGGCGTCGGCAGCAAAAGACGAGAAGATGAGCGCCGAGGAGAGCTGAAGACAGGAGGGACAAAAAAGGATCCTGCCACAATACGCGGGTTAGACGAGGCGGGTGGAACTATTGCCAGCCTGCTCTGCGTGATAGCAACCATCAAATAAATCCCTTGCACGTCGATTCTCCTCAACTCCACAACCGCAAGCAAGAAGGCAAACATTCGGCGTGTGTTCGATTTCACCATCGATCTGCCATGAACAGCCTTAGGCCTCTCTTGAGATGTATTAGAAAGTAAATAGAGCTTGGTGTCGGTGACTTTGCGATCAATCTATAGAGTACCCATCTCCATTATCATCGCCCTGAAAATCGTAAATAATAAGCCCGGGTGTGAAGTTAAATGTGTGTTAGCAGTAGAGTTGTCGAAACCCACAGAAGCCATGGCCGTTGCAAAGGTAAGCACAGATGAATAAGGGACATGCAAAACTGTACATGATATTAATATATTGAGGTTGTGGATTCATGTTTCTGGGCTGTATTTGATGTCCTTTTGTCGCTGCATTACCCATTGAGCAATGGTTAAGCAGCACTTGTGTACGTAGTACAAGATAAGCTCGAGTGGCCTTGGTTTTGCCCCGTGGAAGCAGCTGTTCAAGGTGGGCAGAGTAACCAACGCGCGATTCCGGCGCATTTACACGCTGTAAAACATGGCCTGTGTTGCAGCCTTGACTGACCCAAAAAGAATAGACGTCACTAGAAGTTTGGACGTGTCGACATGGGGATTGGAGGCGGTGCATCTGCCTCTTCCGCCGCCGCCACGGCCCCCAACCCCGGCTTCTTCTTGGGCGGTGGCGGAGGTGGCGGCTTCTTCTTCCCGCCCGCCGCTGCTGTATCTTGTGTAGGCGTCTCCTGCCCACCATGGCCTGCCACGCCCCCGAACTTGTTCGCAAGGCCCCCCAGCTTGCCTGTCACGTCGTGCTTCTCGTTGAAAGCCTGCGCCCGGCCGTAGCCCGCGGCCACCTGGTCGCCATGCCGCTGCCGGAAGTTGTTAGCCGTGCTGGCTGCCGCCCGAGCATCGGTCAGCGACACCTTTGACGGGTCTTTGTGGAATTGCGACGCCGTCTTGAGCGCGGCTTGCTTCTGTGCCCACGTCGTGCCCTGGCTCGGTGCAGGCGCACTTTGTTCCTGGTGCGGCGGCGGCGTGGATGAAGCGTTGAAACGCGCGAAGCGGTTTTGTAGCTCATTCATGTGACTTCTACCTTGTTGCGGCTGACTATTGGCACTACTGGTGCTGCTGTTGTCCTTACCAATACCGAGGGCAGGTACAGATACTCCAGCGGCGCCGAGGCGATTCACCGCACTTTGATTCAGCAGACCGCCGCCTGTTGGCTGTGGACTCGTAGAAGGTGGGGAGATTGCGGCATCACCAGCCTCTCGAGGCGGCAGTCGAGGTGGTAGGCTCGGCGCCGCAGCATTCCCGCCACCACGCCCGGGAAGCGTTGGTGGTGCAGGCCTGGTCGTATTGGTCGCCGTGCCGTACAATGGCTGGCTCCTTCCATCCGCGCCATCCCGACGGCCGGGTGGTAGCGGTAAGTGGTCGGTCCGCAGGCCTGTGGTGTTGGTTCGGTACGGGCGAGGAGGCGCCAGGGCCGTCTCCGCCTCCTCTTCGTCCTCAGGTTGTGTCGGTACACGGGTTGTGCGGGCGGGCGGCTCGACGCGCGGCCCATGGGGATCCTGGTACTTCGAAGGTGCAGTGACCACCTTGCGCTTCTCGCCGCCAGAAGACGATGGCGCAGGGCCAGGGGCAAGGCCGGTGCCGCGACGTTGCGGCGGGGGAGGCAGCGCGGAGGGGTCGGTCAGGGTGTGGAGAGGTCGGGACACGTGGTCCTTGTTACGCTGGTCCTTGGAGTCGCCGCGGCCGACAAGACTTTTCTGAAGAGGGTCAGCTCAGAAACTATACGGAAGGATGGTAAAGCGGAGGTGCTGCGCATCATTCAGCCGTACCATTTGGCCCTTGAGAGTGGTGCCCTCTTTCTCAGGGTGCCACCCGTTCTTCATGAAGTCGCCGAATTTCGACATGGTGAGAGGGGCTGCCGTTACAGCTGCAGCCTTGACGCAAAGAGCTATAGAGATTCGTATAAGAATGGGTCGTAATAGGTAATGTCTTGCGTTGTGATAGAATACTAGGCGTGTTGTATGGTGTGTTTGCAAAAGATGAACATGCCGTTTAGTGACGAGCTTGGGTCAACGGTGCCCCACTAACGAGGTAACTACCAGGTACATTTCTCCAACAAGACGTTTGAACTTCGCATTCGCAACGTTCACATCCCACGTCAATTGTTTTGTTATATTTCTTGTCGAGGGATCCGAAGCTACCGCACAGTGGTCGTCAGTCATTGATCAGGAACGTTGCACCTTGCGAGCCGCTCCCACATTACGCGCTCGGCAAACATCAACGCGTTCTCCCACTGGCCGACGCGCGAATGCTTCCTCTCGTCTACAACACCAACAAACGAGAACATTAGCCATGTCGGCGCCAGACAATGCCGAGTACGAACTGCTCACCGAGCACTTTAGTTATCCCCCAGTGGTACGTCTTCTCCTACCCTCCCATCACACACTCCCCCGCTGCCCTTCCACCCCCACCACTGACAGTTTACGCAGTCTCTGCTCGACGACATCATCAATGCAGTCAACGTCCTCGCTGACCGCGCCCTTGCCGCCGTCGAGAATACCCTCCTCCACAAGATCCCCGCGCAGAACCTCGGCTTCGGCAATCCCAAGAAGCACGGCGCGCCCGGCACCGGCGACGAGGCCGCCCCCGCCCTGAGCCCCGACGAGGCTGCCAAGCGCGAGATTGAGCACGGCACGCACCAGCTCGAGACGCTCCTCAACGCCTCCATCGACAAGAATTTCGACATCTTCGAGCTCTACGTCATGCGCAACATCCTCACCGTCAAGCCCGACGACCGACCGTACATGCAGCTCGCCCACTACAAGGGCCTCGACTTTTCCCCCCCCGGCCCCGACGTCGCCGGCGCTCCCCCGCCGCCCAGCCTTGAATCCATAACGCAGCTGCGAAGACGGCTACATGCCAGCCAGCAGCTGCAACTCGCGCTCGAGACGGAGCGCGTGCGCAACGACGCGCTCCTCGCCACGCTGCGCGCGGCCGTCGGCGTCAAGAACCCTGCCCCCACAACCGCGCCGTCGGCTGTGAAGACGGAAGACGACGCCGCCGCGCAGGAGCAGCAGACCAACGCACTGGGCTTCCTGCACGACCGCGGCACGCTCGAGGAGGGCGGCTCCGAGCGACCGATCGCCACGACGACGGAATTCACCCTCGCGCAGCTGCAAACCCTCCGGACGCTGTCATTGTCCCTGCGCGAGCTCCTCCCCGCCATCCGCGACGACGATGACGACAGGGGGGAGGACCAGGAGGAGGGGGAGAAGAGCTGGCGCCGCGAGCGCGCCGAGTACGTGGAGCGCGCGTCCAGACGGTACCTGGAGACCGTCGCGGGCGTCGAGCTCGGCCCGGGCGGCGAGGTGCGCGACGGCGAGTGGCACGGCGCCGGGCGGGCGCTCGCGCGCGACGAGGTCGACGGGCTCGAGGCCGTGGTGGCTGTTTTAGGCGCCGCTGCAGAGCAAGGGGAGACCCAGGAGGGTGGTGCGGCGGAGGATGAGGATGAGAGCATGGCGCAGTCATGAGCGGTTGCGCACCGGACATATAATGATATGACTTTGGGGCTTTTTGTTTATGGAATCAGCGGGATTTCGGGCATTTTTATCACGGTTATCATGGGGCATGGCCATCTCAATGCTGATTTTCCTCAAGGGTTTAATGACACATGTGTTGTATAAAGCATGATTCATAATTTATTTACAACAAGGCTTTGAATGGGTTAAATATACATGGTGTTCAATGTGCTAATATACAACAGGCTCTGTCAACCGATGATGTTTACAAGAAACCGCTGGCGGGGTTGCCAGAACATATCATACAATATAAATAAAACAAAGCTGATCACGACACCAGCGTACTCCTCAGTAGTGCTCGATCAGTCTCTGCAGCCCGCTCGGCATGTTTTCCTCGTCAAGAAGATGGTTCTCCTTGGCAACATGCCAAAAGTGGTGCTTCCAGAAGCGCGCCTCATCTTCACCGCCATCGTGGCCCGCAATGCTGTCCTTTTGCGTCTGCGCTGTCATTTTGTTCTGCAACACTGTGTCGACGACGCGCCGCGCGCTCACCGCGTCGTCTTCCGCTAGAAGCGCACGTAGTAGTTCATTTAGACACGGCAGCGAAGTGACGGGCCGCCCTAAGGCGGCCAACTCGTCAAAGCGCGCCAGCGCCGTGCGAGCTTCGCCGGTGAGCGCGGCTGCGCGGATCACGCGCTCCCACAGTGTTTGGTCGCCGCGTGAGATGTCGGCCATACCATATCGATGCAACAGCGCCTCGACGGGCGCAAACGAGCGCGGGTCGCGCTGCAGCGAGCGCTCTATCAAGATTGTCACCATGTATGGGTTGACGCGCACCTTTTGGTGGCGCAAATGCGCAAGGACGGCCTCGACAGCCTCATCCGAGGCGTCTGCCAGCGAGGCTACGGCGTGCAGCGCTTTGGCGTATAGCTCCCCAGTGAGGGCGAACTTGGACCGTGCCAGGTCGGCAAAAACCTGGTTAACTGCCTCGACCTGCGCCTCTGGTGAGTCGGCGCCCGTTATAGCCAGCATTTCCTCAATCAGGATCACAAATGTCGCCTGATTCGGCTCCACGCCGTTCTTCTCCATCAGGTCCATGACCCAAGCAACGTCATCGGGTCCGCTAGAAAAGGCCCGGCGAAGAATAATGTTATGTGTGCTGACGTCGGGTCGGATACCGTTGTTGTGCGCCCAGCTGAGAAGCACCTTGGCCGCCGGAGGGTCAATCTCGAGTATACCCTTGATGCATGCGTTCACCATTTCAATACTGGGCTGTACAGCACCACTTTCTGCCACTGTATCATTCTTAACTGCAGCATCCCATTCTGTTTGTAAATTTGCAAGCGCCGTTATGCATATGCCAATCTTGCCTTTGAGGATGTATGCTGCAAGGCGTTCCGTCCAGATAGGCACGTCGAGTCGTACCCTTGCGCTTTCCAGTTGATCCCACAAAGCATCAATTTTCCGCGTATCTTTGCATAGTCTCCAGCCGTGCATCATACCCGTGTACGTTTTGAGCGTTAGAGGAATTTGAAGTTCGTTCATCAACCCCACGGCCGTCTTGTACTCGTAGTCTAGACGCAGTGCACAGGAAATAAAGATAATAAAATCCATCAGTTCGGGCCTAGATCGTATTGCCGAGCGTAGCCCTGCGTTATTGGCCTGTCTTTGGTACAGCTCGGCCCAGATGGTCCGGACGCCCGGTTTGTTGCGCTCTATGTATGCCTTGCGTAGTCGCTTGTGAATTTGTGCAAGACTTGTCCTTGGTTCCTTGGTAGAGCTTCCTTGACGCCATGGTACTTTTTCGTCCTTTAAGAACTGAACGAGTAGGGGCCATTGGTCCATGATGTATGCTTGAAGCTCATGAGACTTCTCTGATGGGAACGAGACAATACGGGTGACGTGATGGGGGAACTCCTGCAGCATCAAATCGGCGGACTGGCTGTGTTCGATAAAGAATATGCTTGCAAGTTCTAATAACGGAGCAAAATCTCTTTGCACACGTTCTGTGACAAATCGTGGGTCGGAGCAGAAGCACAGTGTTGCGAGAAGCCCGTCCATCAGTTCTCTCGCCTGGCCATTTTCAAACTGTGGAAAAAGGGCATTGAGAAATGCTTCCGCGGTGACGCTACTGTCACCGAGCACGCCGTCATTTGATTTCTGCGCGCTTCTCAAGCCAACGCTGAATTCAACCTTGTCTGGAAGAACCAGTCGCAAGGGGTGCTCTTTCTCGGGCAGTCGGTGCATCTGCGACACGTGCATCCAAAGCGCCAGCAAATTCTTCGCCAAAAAGTTGCGATGAGCGCTGGAATTTTTGCTCGTGGCGAAGACATGGCATATCTTGAGTGCCATAATGTTTGGAATGTGCAGACTTGTCATGCCAACGCGAGCTGCGAGTTGAGCGAGTGCGAGGCAGGAAGAGGCTCGGCCGTACTTTATCTCGTCCTTGCAAGCATTGTCGATGAACTCGTTCAAGAGTTGTGATATAGGCGCCGGGAAGTGGGTGTCGTAGTTTCGTAGATGCGGCCATATTGACTCCTCAAACGTCTTGAGTCGGTGTTCGACAGGCTCGTTTTTCCGCGCCACTAGCGTACTCAGCATGAATGTTATATCAATTTCGGTGATCGACTGTGTTCCTGAGGCCGCCTCTTTGGGGGCGATACTGATGGAATTGCCTGTCCATCCCGTGCTCTTCGCGTTGACAATCTGGTTGAACATGTCAAAGGCTGAGACGTCGGATCTGGACGAGGGTCGCACGCCAGCGTGCCTAGGCTTGTGCTTTCCATCTTGATGGCGTGTTGCCTTGCCTTCCTTTGGAGAGGATTGTGAGGCTCTCCGGGGCTGGTCATTTCCGGTCGTGTCGGCGAGCGACGAGAATGTCAATTTTGCGACCGGCTGCCGAGCCTGGGTGCGTAGCTGTGCCGTGCATCTCCAGCACACAGCGCGCGAGGGGAGCATGACAGCTATGCTCGCCCGAGGATCCCGAGAGAAAAGCCTACTGCCAGGGTTCTCTCGGCCGGAATGTGGTACACGCGAAGCTCGAGGGTTATGAATTCGGTTGCTGTTAGGGATAAGTTCGGGATGAAATTCGAGCTTGAGATTCTGCGGTGGATCCCGTCGACATTTTGGTGGGACCATCCAGAACTAGGACGAATTACGAATTACTCAAAGTTGACTGTGTTGACCTTGAAATATATATAAATCTGTACTCCATACATGATACAATACTGCTTATTAAAGCATTATCAAAGACATTTTTATCCAGAGATATATAATGTGTCCTGGCTGCGCTGATAACTGGTGTTGAACTGTACAGGTACGTAAGGCTGCCACTGGGCCATTTGTAGTTATTTAAATTTTGCATATCGAGTTTAATAATAATATTGAGCAATTAATCACTAGCTATTACCGCAGCTTTCGATCAATGGCCTCGTTTGTGGAGAACCAACTCGGCATCGAAACATCCGCGGCGCAATTTTCGGCCCTCACAGGGAATACTACGGCACAGTCAGTATCTGAATAGGGTGGATGCAAAGGCTGGCATGCCGTCGACATACTCGAAATTCGTGATTCTCGCGGTCTGTAAGGTTGAAGAACTCGCTGTTTGGCACGTGCTCCATGTTGGCGTATATGCGGTCGCGGCGGCGGTTCTCCCACTTATAGTACATGACGAGGACGAAGATGCAAAGGCCGGCAAAGGCATTGGTGATGACCATGGCAATCTTGGCATTAACATACAGCGGCTTGTCCTGGTCGCGGAATGTAAGGGGCCCGATGATGTTGCCGATACCTGGACTCAATCAGCAACTAGAAAACGAGGCGACACGGCAACGGCTTACAAAAGAAGACGAGGAGTAGGGCGTTTATAGTAACCTTTTTTGTGTTGCCCGAAAAGTTGGCCGATGCGAATGAGTACATGAGCGCAAGTGAAGGTCCGCCGAACGAAGTAAGATAGGTGCCCGCCATCTTGCCCGCGACATAACCTTCGACGGGCAGGAATGTCAAAAGACAACTGCCCAAGGTACTGGCGGCAAGTAAACCTACCGCTAATAAGCCCCGTATGTTGTGCTTGCCGGCCAGCAAGCTACAAGTAATCGTCAGGACGGCCGTCAATGCGCCCGGTGGGATTCCCATCAGCGCAGAGACCTTGGATGTGAAGCCAAACGTCTTTATCACGGTTGAGGAATAGGTGCTTTGAAATCCATTCGGGATAGAGACCGACATGCTTGCCAGTGCCAGCAACCAAGTCTGCGGGTCCCTCAGACACTCGAGAGCCTGATACTTTTTGAACGTCTTGTTCTCGATGCCCGTCATGTTTTCTCGCAACCGCGCAATGGCCCATTGCTTCTCCGTGTCCGACAGCCGCGACACCATCGGGCTGTCCGGCATCACCAAGACGACCAGCAGACCGACGACCACGGTGATGGCGCCGTACACGAGAAACATGATCTGCCACGACTTGAAGACCCCTGCTCTGTAGTGCTGGAAGCCAAAAGAGGTGGCCGCGCCGGTCATGTGGCCGAGCCTGGTGCCGACGTACCAGACGCCGACCCGCAGCGGCTGCTCCGACTTCTTGTACCACATGGCGGTGATGAGGATGAGGGCCGGGGCGACGGTGGCCTCGAAGCACCCGAGCAGCACCCGCAGCGCGACCAGGCTGCCCCAGGACCGGGAGGCAGCGGTGCAGGCGACCATGACGCCCCAGCAGACGACGTTGGCTCCGAGGTACTTGGCGGTGGGTAGGATTTGCATGAGGTAGCTGGTAGGGAACTCGAAAGCGAGGTAGCTGACGTAGAAGATGAGGGCGAGTTGGGAGAATTGGTCGCCGTTGATGCCGGTGTCTGCCTGGAGGCCCATGATATTGGCATAGTTGACTGCCGAGGTGTGAGGAGAGAGATCCGGCTGCAGGGTAATGGCTGGGGGGGGGGGCTTACTGAGTGTTTTATCGACGTATTGCAGAAAGTAGCAACCAACTGCCAGAACCGATTAGCATACTGCACATGAGGCTGGCGAAGGGGCGGGAGACTTACACATGAGTGGCACAATGGTCAGGTCGATTTTCCGGACCAGACGTTTCTCGTCTTCCGCCGTCATCGGCGGTGCCCCATCGCCATTATTTTCGATGAATTTGAGGGCTGCATCAATGTCAGTGTCTTTGATTGTTGGCTTTGCCGGCTCAAGGTCGTGGTCTTCGTGTCCATCACCAACACTGATTTGTCGAGAATGATTGATCTCCATAATGGGCAGACAAACTCGTCCAATTCAGAGAAAAAGATGAAAATAAAGATGAAAGAGATAGACGTTGTAGCTCGCATCAAGAGCCAAGACCGAAAAGCAGCAACGAACAAAACCTTTATGTAGCGGTCTTCATGTCCGCACTTGTAGGTGCATTAACCAAGCTACCAAGCTACAGGGTAGGTGTCTCAGAACTGGTGGGTGTGTGGGGCGTGCTCGGCGACTGTGCAGAAGCTATTCGGAACAATCTTAACAACTTAGAATACGCTTATTACGTGGTTCACCAGCCTCGCGGAACTTGAAAGCACCTATCCAATGCGGGGAAGAGCCAAAACGGTAACGCTGACCAACACGCGAGGAAGCGCCATGTACTTGACCTGAAAGTTGAAACATCCCCTCGAGTCTATCAAGTCACGCAGTGCTACATACAGTATTAAGAACTCATTATACCAGGCTAGGTCCACTAAATTAGTACTTAATGACACTTTTCTTGCACAAGACAAGGCAACTCTTTTGGGGAAGCGTGTTAGAAGGGGGTTGTTCCTCAACAGCTATTATGAAAGATAACTGCAGCGTCGACCCTAATAATGCATTCCCTATCGAGGTTCCCGTCTCCAGTCTCAATATATCCCGTGATTCGTGCCACGGATATAGACGGTAAAGGAACCCGCGGCGGGCGAAGCCCCACGAGGAACTTTTTTATGAAGGTCCATGCGAAACACCACACCAAGATTTGTTCACAGCCACCCCCGCTCCGGAGTCCAAGTCTGGGGAACTCTTATGCGTCTCGTGCTTTGCATTAATCATCGGAGCTGAGGGCCCGAGCTGAGCTGGGTTCACCGGAGTCCAAATCTAGGAATTTGGGGAGGGGGGGGCCGCCTCGCAGTCTTCTGTTGTGAACTTGACAGATGCAACGGCATCACCAGCTTCACCCGTTTGGCATCGACACGCTATAAAGACGCGGCACTTACGCCAGTAAACCAGCCCATTACCAACTTCCATTCTGCTTTCCGCGCACCTTGAGATACCAGGCCGCTGCCTTCTTAACTTGAACTGATTGGCCTTCTTCGTCCCCGTTCTGGACAAGGCAGTACGTACGGTAAATAACAGCGAAGCTGCTCAATACCCAGCAATGCCTGTCTCTACCGAGTCTGCGTTTAGCACGAACCAGCCGGCGCTCGATTTTTCCCGGTTCCCTTCTCGCCGCAGCGTCGTCCATAGTATCGAGGGCATCGTCGCTTGTACGCAGCCACTTGCCGCCAAGTGTGGTCTCGATGTGCTTCGCGCCGGTGGAAATGCCGCCGTGAGTACCACCTTACACTAGCTCTTCCTGCCCTATTCTTTTTATCCCTATTCGACAAGAATACTAATTTTTTTCTTACTTAGGATGCGGCCGTCGCTGTTGGTATGTTACTGGGAGCCGCCGCTGCTAAATCAAAATGCTAACCCGTACTTGCAGCTGCTGGGCTCAACATGACCGAGCCATGCTCGACCGGCATCGGAGGAGACATGTTTATTCTGTATTGGGACGCGCAGAAAAAGACGGTATCGGCGATGAACGGTTCTGGCCGGTCTGGTGCTAAGTGCACGCTGGACAGGGTGTGCTCATCGCTGCACCTTAAGGACGACGGCACGGACAGCATCCCCCTGCTCAGTGTCCATTCCGTCACCGTCCCCGGGGCGGCAGCCGGCTGGATAGACACCGTTGAGCGGTTCGGAAGCGGAACTCTAACCATGGCCGACATTCTGCGGCCTGCAATCGACCTTGGTGAGAAGGGCTTCCCTGTATCGCAAGTAGCTGCTTCTTCGGTGCGTATCTACAGTCTCCCTGTGTGAGATATACTTTCTGACACTGAGCAGTGGCAAAAGTCAGAGGAGCTTATTCGCACTGCCTCGCCCAACTTCGCTGAGATGCTGAAGAGGGACCCAGCTGCCGCTGAGGGTGTCCGTGCCCCTAGGACCGGCGAGATCATGAAGAACGAGCGGCTGGCTAGTACTTTCCGCACCCTGGCTGCGGAAGGAAAGAAAGGTTTCTATACCGGACGCATCGCGGAGGAGATCGTCAAGGTCGTACAAGATCTAGGCGGCTTCCTCGAACTGGATGATCTCAAGCATCATGCTGAGATGGGCAGTGAGCCGGTCGAGCCCATCTCGCTCAAGTTCTACGGACAGGGCCTCTCCAACCAGTCCGCAGACGGCGGCATCGAGCTCTGGGAGCACCCGCCCAACGGTCAGGGAATCGTGGCCCTCATGGCGCTCGGCATCATCCAAGAGCTGGAGAAGGCCGGAAAAATCCCCACCTATAAGCCTGAAGACTTTAACAGTCCCGCGTACCTCCATGCCATCATTGAGGCTCTTCGTTTGAGCTTTGCCGATGGTAACTGGTATATCGCTGACCCCAACGTGTCCAAAGTCCCAATCGCGGGCATGATCTCCGAGGAGTACCTAGCCAGCCGGGCCAAACTATTTGACCCGTCAAAAGTCGCGGAAGACATTACCGAAGGACAGCCGCTCTTTTCCTCGCCGGCGCTGCAAAGTAGTGATACGGTCTACTTCACCGTCACCGACGCCGCCGGCAACGCCGCCTCCTTCATCAACTCCAACTACGACGGCTTCGGCAGCGGCATCATCCCCCGCGGCTGTGGCTTCACCCTCCAAAACCGCGGGGCCAACTTCTCGCTCTACCGCGACCACCCGAACAGGATCGAGCCCCGGAAGCGTCCGTACCACACCATCATCCCAGCCATGGCGACCAACATCGGCGATGGCTCGCTGCACTCTTCCTTCGGTGTCATGGGCGGCTTCATGCAGCCGCAGGGGCACGTACAGGTGCTCCTCGGCCAGGTCGTCGGCGGCCTGGACCCCCAGCAGGCCCTAGATGCACCCCGTATCTGTATCGGCAGCGGCCTCGCGGAGCTGGAAAAGACGAGCGAGTGGATCGTGCATGTCGAGGAGGGCATGCCGGAGGCGACGGTTGACGGGCTCCGCAAGCTGGGGCACAAGGTCAAGATGATGAGTGGCGACGAGCGTGTCATCTTTGGACGAGGGCAGATTATCCGCTATTTGGTCGACCCTGTTGAGAAAACACCGGTGTGGTCCGCGGGCAGTGACCCGCGTGGTGACGGCGCCGCGTATCCGGCCTAGGCAGAATGTAGAGCAGCGCCATAGTCTATCCCACGACCTTGTCGTCGTTGGAGCTGGAAAGTGAGAGCCTTTTCTTTTTTTTTCATTTGCTATGTATTGGTGTCTGTCCATGCAAACTACAGTGAAGCCGTGAACTTGCCGTCCAGCTCTTCCACCTTTGCAATGCTCTTCTTGTAGCCTGGGCAGCTCTCCAGCGTCTTGATGTACTCGGCAACACGTGGATACGTCTCTTCCCAGCCCGGGGCAACATCTTTAAAGCGAGATTTGGCCGCTATGAGAGGGAAGCTCATGAGGATGTCGGCCGCGGTCAGTTGGTCGTTGCAGAGAAACCTGCCGCCCGAGGTGGAGAGGTGGTCGTTGATCATGGCCAGGTTCTTCTTGATATTGGGAGCGATGAACAACGCGATGATCCTGTTGGCGACCATCGAGGTGATCGGTCGAACAAAGAAGGGGATGTCGGTGCCCTTGAGGCCTGCACAAGTGGTCAGTTCCCAGATAATCCAGGCGCGTCCACTAAATCACAAAGCAGGGGATACATACGGCCAATGACAAGAGACATGACCAGATACGGCATCAGGGTACCCTCGGCATAGTGCAGATAGTATTGATGGCGGAGGTAGGCCTCGGTCTCGCCGCCGATGGTGTTCTCCTTGCCGTCCTGCCAGCGCTTGGGGACGAGGCGCTGGCCCTCCGGGTAATGCGTGCACAGGTACTCGGTCATCCAGCCGCTCTCGGCCAGGACGATGGGCTTAGCATCGGCGCTGGCGCCGGCGGGTGTGATGGCGATGACGGGTGACTTGCCGAGCGGGTGCACCTTTTCGAGCTCCGGGGGCGCCAGGAACGTTTGCTTGTTGCGGTGGAAGATTTCGACCTCGTAGTTGACACTGAGCTCCTCGAGGAGCCAGAGAATACGCTGCGAGCGCGACTGCTCGAGCCTAGCGATGAGAAAAGTTGTGATTAGCTCATGATATAGGTGTTTGAGAATTGTCTTGCTGTTGATTGCAGGGGGGGGAGCAGCTTTGTCGCAGGGGTAGGGGTGAGACACTGTAGATTTGCGCCGAGACGCTTGATAGGGAACGTACCAGTAGAGCTTAACCTTGGCTTCTTCAGTAGACATATTGAGTCGGATGCGACGGAATCTGGCTGCGAATGCCAATAGAAGTGGTTAACAACGAGACGGACCAATTTTAAAGAGTTTGTATAGTTGAAAAAACAGCTGTCGTAGTACAGCAGGCGGCTTCTTCTAAGTAGTCAAGTTACCGAGGCTGACGCTTCTACCAGTGCTACCTCTGACAACCACACTAGCGTCCGGTGAAGCAGTGTTTCGTCACTTGCTGGCCAAGCGCTTCGGATGTCATTGTCCCGGTAAAGTAATTGTGCATGCCTAGACTACCTATGGGATTAGGATCCAATCAGATACAGAGCTTGCGCTGCTTGGCGTTGAGGTATGCAACGAGAACTGGATTGCGGGCTGAGAAGATAGATGTGGTGTGCTGACGAATTGGCCCGACTGGAAGCTGGCGGCTGGCAGCTGGCAACCTTGCTCCAGCGCCGCATTTGGAGTTGCAAACGAAGCATCTTGTAACGTTAATCTTCACTATTCACTACGAGAAGCTGCAAAGAAGTATCCGGAAGCTTCAAATTATAACTCTGCATTATTTATCGACCAAGTCTGATTCGTCTATTATGTCGCTCTAGCCGTGGCCAGCTTTGGTATCACCCTATATAGCTAGCCACCCGCAGCAGCTCCCGCGGCGACATGAGACATGCACCACGATCGCAAAAACAAAAAGCAATTGCAGAAATCTGCGCAACAGGGACCAAGGCTGAAATACAGATTACTTGCAGATCACCCACCTCCGTCTCCGCCGCCTCCGCCTCCACCACCACCGTCTCCTCCGCCTCCTCCTCCGTCACCACCACCACCACCATCACCACCACCACCGTATCCTCCACCATCACCACCATCACCGCCGCCGTCAAAACTCCAGCCTCCTCCGTCTCCACCACCCGTCGAACCCCCTCCAGTTCCACCATACGGGTCAGCCTCACGCTGCCGCCGCCGCGGATCCCGTCTGTTCCTCCGCCGCCGTCGCACCAACACCTGCCGCCTGTCCCAGACCGGGCACCGCACCAGCGCCGCCGCCGCCAGCACGAACACCAACCCGCCCGCGACCACGCTGACCGCGATCGCAAACGCCATCGCGTTTATCCCCGGAAACGGCATGCCGCGCCCGCCGCGCGGCGGCACCGCCAGCAGGATCATCGGCGCGACGCGCAGCGCCGCCGTGAGCAGCAGCGCCACGCAGTGCACACCCTTGCTGCACTGGAAGCCGACGACGACGGACAGCACCATGTGCAGCAGCCACGCCACGGCCATGACGATGCCAAACGCCGCCCGGTGCTGCAGCCCGCCGTACCCGCGCGCCGTAAAGGTCGCCGCGACGATCAGCGCCGCGCTCAGTGCCAGGAAGCACAGGAAGAAGACGAGCGACGCCGCCCCCCACGCCGCCCGCGGCAGCCGGCTCGCCAGCATCACGCTCAGCCCCGTCACCGCGGACGGCAGCAGCCCGACGATCCAGAACGGCACCAGCAGCTCCCCGGTCCGGTCGAACCCGGTCGACCCGACGTAGATGAGCACGGCCTGGAGCACCAGCGGCGCCAGCTCCGCGCAGACCGCCCCGACCCAGCCCGCCGCGCTCAGCCGCGCAATCCGCTCCGAGCTCGTCCCCGGCCCGTGGTAGTATCGCACCGCCCAGAGCCTGTGGTCCAGCTCGAACCGTCGGATGAGCTGCACCACGAAGCCGGGCTGCAGCGACCGCAGGCAGCTCCAGGCCACGTTGCGCAGGAAGCTGCCGGGTCCCCAGGGTCGTCGGCGCGGCGCCGCCTCTGCGACGTGGCAGTCATCCCCGTCGCCGTAGACCGGGTATCGCGGCGACGTGAAACTCTGCAGCCGCCGCGGGAATAGGCTTGGGACTTCTGGCAGCCACCAAATGCAGCACAGCAGCGCGATTGTCGCGGACAATGCGAACCAGTGGAGCCCCGTCACGGTGTAAGTCGGCACCGATTCTCGGTTCATCGCATCGTAGTGCGCAGGCCTGTCGAGTTGAGTCTATTGCGGACTGATAACACGAAAGAATAAGAAACAAAACGATAAAGGATTTGATTCGTGCTTTTGTCAGGAACCGACGGCTCGAGGACCCTTTATCACTAACCATCAATGCCAAGACCAACAATGAGTCTTGTGAGACGGCCCCAGCGCTCCAAAGCTTCAGCTCGCTTAACTAGGCCTATCAGATGCGAGAGGGCGTCGTAAATCAGCCTTGCCCGTTGTCATGCGCCTAACCCTTTTCACTTCAGCATCTAACTGACACGTAGTTTTAATCGCTTCGTGCTTTAATATGATAAACAGTATAACTGGTCCCTAGGGATTTGTGCTTCCGGCGATTCGGTAATCCATGGCCAAACCAACCAACGAAGCTCACCACGGAATAACCCTTTAAGCACAACACTGCATATACTTATACTTATCAAAAAAAAAAAAAAATCACTAAACGCTTAACCCTACAGATTTCTATGCCCAATCTATCTACCAACCGTCTCCCCAACCTTCATCATCGTCATCCGCTTTTGGAGCTAGATCAATCTTCTTAGCTACCACGGGCTTGGGTTTACTTGCCGCTGTCGCCTTCGCAGGCGCCTTCTTCGCCGCTGTGCCACCCGGCTTTCCTAGCCCCTTAGGAAGTGCCTTTGCGCCCGACTTCTTTTGCGATTGCGCCGCGAGCCAGCCCGCAAAGTCCGGCTCACCGTCGTCGAAAGGCGTCGCAGATGCCGTAGCAGCAGCCGGCGCCGGCTTCGCAGATGAATGGCCAGGCTCACCCCAGCCACCATCATCGTCCATGTCTCCCATGTCGCCCCAACCAGCGGCGGCGTCATCGTCAGCGCCATCGCCGTAGAATTCTTCTGCCACGGCACTAGGTGTGGGAGATGGCGCCGCGGTAGATGCAGGTGGTGACGCGAGAGCCTGTCTGTGCAACGTGGATGCTGATGAAGTCGGCTTGCGGGCGTCCGGGGCCGGAGAAGATGCGCTCTTCGCTGTCGATGCTGACCCGTTGGCTGTTTGCATGTCACCGGCCGCGGTCGACATTTTATTAGTGAAGGACGAGATCGCCCAGCCTGTCCAGCCTTGTGATCCAGCGCTCGGTTGAGGAGTTCCCATGCGAGCAGCCTGGCCATCTCCAGACTGCGGCGCTGGTAGTGCCGAGTCCGGCATAGCGGATGCTGCCTTTTTGATCTTGGCAATGTACGAGTCCATCGCGCGCGTTGCCTGGTCACGCACGAGCTTTTCCTTGTCAATGAGCAACGGGCACAGCGCAGGAAGGATGCGAGTTGCACAGTCTTCCTCGGTAAAATACTCGGATGTCGCCGCGAGCGCCATCAAGGCAGCATTGCGCGCATGAACGAATGGATCTCGCATTGAGCGCGTAAAAGCCGCAATCAGGACCTTGGATCTTGACCCTGTCCCCAGGTTCTTTGCGATTTTGCCGAGACAAATCGTTGTGTTGGTACGAATTCCGGGCTGCTCGTCGTTGGCAGTCTTGGCAAGGTGTTTGAGCAACTCTCCATTAATTGTGCGATCCGAGAGTTTCGTGATCAACACCAAGACTGACTTGAGAGTTTGCTCTCGCACAATAGGTGCTGCGTCTGTGAAGCCAGTGACCTAGGACTGTTAGAACGCGTGCGGCTATATACTACACCATGGATGCTCTTACAATTTGGGGAAATATTTTGTCATTGACGACTTTCTGGGGAAGTTGATCAATGATGAGAGGTAAGCTGTCTAGCAGACAAACTCGAATTGCACGATCGGGGTTGCCGAATACTCGGACAATAAAGGGGGACATCTTGGTCTCAAAGTCGTCCTGCGAAAGTTTGGATGCAATCTTCAGTACCACACCAATGGCCTTGGGCCCACCGCCGCCGAATTCCACCGACTTCATTAGCTCTGGGAGTACCTTCATGATGAAGAAGTCCTCTGGAAAGTCATCTGATACCTGTTCCAAGTCGCTTTGCAGCCGTTAGTAGTCGTACAGTATTAGGAAGATATGATGCATATACTTCAAGAATATCTCTCGTTCTTCATCCGTTTTAATCCCCAGGTTATCAATCCCTTCTGTGAGTTTGATGAGGGGTGTATCGAAAAAAGCATCGGGACGGCTTCCTTGATCGAGGAAAGCGGATATGGATATACGAGCCTTCGGGTTCGCGTTACACAGTCGCTTGTAACTAGAGTGCATAGTGGGAGGAACGCCGCGCGTTTGTCCAGCATTGTCTCGGCCGTTGTAGTTGCCATTAAAAACCTCGTATATCAGGACACCGTAGTTGAAAGCGTCGACAGCAGAGTGAGGGTGCTTCTTTATGACATCCCACCCACCTTGCACAACCTCTGGGGGTGAATAGCGGGCAGAGTCGGGAGTGAGGCTTCCGTATGTCTGCTTCTGTTAGTACAATGGCAAATATTTGTACCAAGCTTACTAACATATATTGTTGATTCGTCCTCTTTGACGCTGCTAAGAATTTCGAAGCCAGCAAGCTTCCATTCGCCACTTTCTGAGGTATACACCGATCCGACCTTGACAGAGCCATGGATAGAGGAGGCGTCCGAATTGATGAATTTCAGAGTCCGCTATCCGCAGTTAGATCTTGGTTCAGCAGCGAATTGTCGTGGTTTCGTACCGCAATGCCGTGTAGTCCCCATTTTATCGTTTCGGGACTCAGTGATTTGCGTCGAACATGCCATCGCAATGGTACCACCCGCTCAGTGGCAATGTAAATGTAGGTTTCCGTCTGCCGCAATTATGAGATATTGGAAAATTACCGCGGAGCGATTGTACCGACCTCTACTGTGTCAAAGACCTTGATGACGCCAGGGTGACGGATGGTACGCAGCTTTCGAAGCGCGTTTCGGGCGAGAGGTAGGAGGCCTTTGTGGGCGGTGATATCGAAAGAGAAGATGCTGCAGTTGGAACCGTCCTCCTATGGCCGCTGTTAGCAATTGTCTGAGGAGTATTCGGTATTGCGTTGCGCTGCTCGGCGCGACTTGCCCTCTTGGTGCCATTGTACAAGGTCCAGATGGACTCGTCGACGTCTACCTTGTCGCCAAAGCTGTAGGGAAAGGGCGGTCCTTTAGCCATGGCAGAGGCCACGGCTGACTTGAGAAAATCCATGACTTGCGAACCTTGCACGCGCGTGTAGATGGGTGCTGACGGTATGCTCAACGTGTGATGGCGAGGGGCATTTAGCAAGGTGGCCGTGAAGCTGGAGATGTATTAGGTAGTAGGTTAGTAGTTAGTTACCTGTACCAGACTTAGTACGTCCATACATTACAGCGCCCTTCCCAGGGCTATTGGCGGGGTTGGAGGACCACTGACAGCGGGTACTTTCTCGGCAACACCCACTTAGGAAGGCGGTCTCGTCTGGCAGCGCCAGTTGTGCTTTGGTCCCCCGCTGTATGTGCTGTGACGACTTTGGCATCTTCAAGTATCCCAGCCTAATTATCGGCCCTCCCAATGCTGGAGCAAGCTCCGGCAAGCTCCCGGCATACACATCACACCCACATCGAAACGCATAGATTGGGTTTCAGATCTACTTCTTACAATACACCGTGATTCCCAGCTGCGCAACGGTGTGTTGATCGCTTCTCGCCATCTAGGCAACCGCTGAGGTCGATGCCGCCTGCCCACGCACGGCGACCCCTGCCACACATGGTATGTTAAACTTTTCATTATACACTTACCGGCCCTCTCGAATGATGCCCAATGGTAAAAGGTCTGACCGAACGAAGCCGACTGGGTCCTGTGTCGCCTTGCTTCAGTCTTGCCACCTCCAACGGCGGCTAGACACGTTTTTTCCGAGTCACGGACAGCTGTGAAGAATATATTGCATTCTTTTCCAAGCCTGACCCGCGTATCATCAATTTCTACCATAATTTGGAACCTGGATTATTACTGCTCCACTGATCCAGGTCAAAGGCCCTGGCAGACAAATGACTGTGTCGCGCACACGGTCTAGGCACACAGGAACCGTTGCGCTCCCAGCTTGAAGTCGCAAAATAACTGAAAAGATCTGACGAAAACAACCCACCGTGCTCAATTACTCTGTACGCAAGTGGCAACACGCGCTAACCAAACGATATCAGACAACTCTCCTCAACGTCCTCGCACGATGAGAGCGACTACATGACCGCTTTAGCTGCACTTTAATCGCATGGGTAGCCAGTTATGGTATATCTGAGACGGGGAGGATAGATTACATGCTTCAATTTCTCCCCGGCGCCGCGGCGATCAGAAGCCACAATGAGCCTCCAGACTGCCAAGCAAACAACAACGGCCATGCTATCTAATCCGAGCGCCAACTATGGAGAAAACGGACCAGTGAAGGGCCTCGAGGTTGGCGCGTCCTGCATCAGCTCTCAATTTAAAGTCACGAAGCCAAAATGGACCGCCAAACGAACCCGTGGCCAGTTTTCGTTCTCTACAGGTCCTGATGTCTCGCGCGATCGACGAAGACCACTTGTGTCTGCTTCCTCGAAGATCTCAGTGGCGCTGGCAACCGGACTGATTCAACATGAAGTTTCGGTCGGTGATGCAGCGACCCCAGTAGTGGATCCAGCGCCGAAAAGCACACGACAGCCAGGTTGCGTTGAAACAGGCGCAGACGATGAAACCACCGAGCCACTCTCGCGTTTGCACAGCAACTTACCAGGCTCACCACCTTCATATCATACTTCGCCTACATCCATTATGGATATTGACATGATCGACGGGGTAGAATCCGGGAAAGCGTCTGCTCTGTGTAATCCCACAGCCACCCAAGACGGCACCGTTGGCGTGACTGGTGCTGCTACTGTGCCACGGTCTTTCGAGTACCTTGATCTGACTATCCTATCTGAAGACAGTGACAGAGACATGACCCATGATTGGCCTACAACTAGGACAGGGAGTACAGCCGCGCATGATGTACCGCTTGTATCATCACAAGCCGCAGATTCCGCTACTGTTCACTCATCCGATACTGCACCAGTTCCAACAACAGAGAGGGAGTCATTTTCAACGCCCCCAAATACATGCTGCAAGTTTTTAGCCCCCGCTTCTGATGAGGGCCGAGAAGTGATTTACATAAGCAGCGACGAAAGTGAGGGAGAGGGTATTGACGCCGGCTCATCAATGCAGCGCTTAACTCGGGAAGCGCCGGCTACGAATATCCCCGTCTCGGAGTCACATCTGCCCTCGGTAGAAGACGATCGCCAAGAGGAAGCAGCACAAGATGTTATTGTTATTGCCACTGACAAAGGAAGCGCCGACAAAGGAACCGTCGCCACCGTCGACAAAATAAAGGCTGACAAAGCAAGTGCAGCCAGAGCTAGGTGTGCGAAAGCAAGGGCCGCCAGAGCGAGGTATCTCAAAAAAAGGCGTGCCAAGCCAAATACCGCCAGAGCAAGCACCACAAGAACAACCACCAAGAAATCAAGCACCGCAAAATCGTGCACCACAAGAGCAAGCGCCCAAGATGAATCCTCTGAGGATAATGTCCCGTTAGCTGTGTTGCAAAGAGAACGTCTCAAGACGTGCCAATCGAGCTGCCATGGAAAGCAACGTAAACTAAACGTTGTAAACCGACCTACGACATCATCACGGATACATGCTATGATGAGAACTGAGCCCATAAACTTCAGCTCTAGCGTTTTTGATGCCCAGATCTATGCCCAGAGTAAAATGCGACCTCCGCCTGGGGTGATAGTTCCTCGACGGGCCCTAAAATCGATGGCGCCTGCTCAAGACCCGAGGGTCTTTGTCTCGGCTAACCCCGCAATTTACGGGATGGTTGTGAGATCAAGCAAGTGGTGGGACGATAAGGTGCAAGAAATTTGCGCGCGGTCGAACCGCAAGAAATGGTTCGGTAAAGTAGCGCAACGTATGCGCTGGCTTTATGAGCAGCAGTCGAAGAAGTTGCCAACAGGCCAAAAGTCCAGAAGAAGTGCTGGGCTTCAAGCTCGACAAGACCCCCAGCCGGCTTCATACCGAAGAATCATGGACTTCGGCGATGTCCCCGAGGACCAACTGCCGGTGGACGTGCTCAGCAACCCGGCCTGGGTCAAGGCCTGTGAGTGGCAGCGGAAGATGAGAGAAGTCGACGCGGCCAGAAAACGCAAGGTATAATTATGTACAGAGATTTGTTCTTGACGCATTACGACATATCGGGAGAAACAGGGCTATTTTGAGGCGTTATCGGACTTGTGCATGTTTCATTGGCAGTTTTCTTGTAATACAGGCGTCCAGGCACGTACCAATTGCAATTTCTAGCAGGGGGGCATACACGGCGTAGCTGTTCTTTCAAATGCGAGCGACAAGGATATTTCCACATTGGGGCGTCTGAACCAAAACTGGTAGTATTTTGTTGGCAAATAAATGTACGGATCATTACAGTGAATGAATCATGGCACTGAGATGTGGAAAAAGACTAGGAAAAACCAAAGGTGCCGCGAAGACACAGACATAACTCCCGCGAAGAAGGTACAAAATCAACCTTGCCGACTCCTACTAAATGATGCAAACCAACCACGTTTGCTTTTCCCCCATCCATCACGCCCACTGAGCACGAACACGCTCAGACGCCCTTGGAAAGCAGGTTGAGCGCGCTGCCCGCGAGGATGAAGCCAGCCTGGTCCTTGCTGACCGCGTGCTTGGTCGGGATCAGGAACTGGTCGCCCGAGTCCTTCTTGGTGACGCGGAGGCTGACCTCGCCGCGGCCCTCGCTGCGCAGCATCTCGTACAGCCCGACCGTGGCGACCTCGTCGCCGGCCGCGATCCGGTCATAGTCGGCCTCGTCCGCAAAGGTGAGCGGGACGACGCCCTGCTTCTTCAGGTTGGTCTCGTGGATGCGCGCAAAGGACTTGGTCAGGACGACGCGGGCGCCGAGGTACCGCGGCTGCAGCGCCGCGTGCTCGCGCGCGGAGCCCTCGCCGTAGTTGTGCTCGGCGACGACGAGCCAGGGCTGGCCGCGGGCGCGCCAGCGCTCCGCGAGCGCCGGGATGGTCAGCCGCGCGCCGTCCAGGTCGTACGCCGCGTTGACCTCGCCCGTCTCCGCGTTGACGGCCGTGTTGAGCGTGTTGGTCGCGATGTTGGGCAGGTGGCCCTTGTACTTGAGCCACGGCCCCGCGGCCGAGATGGTGTCGGTCGTGCACTTGCCGGTCACCTTGACCAGCACGCGCAGGCCGGAGAGGTCGCCGGCGGGGAAGGGCGCGAACGGCTCGAGGCGCGCGAGGCGCTCCGAGGTCGGCGCGATGGCGACGGCGACGGCGGCGTCGGGAGGCTGCGAGAGCACGCCGAGAGAGGCGACGCCGGACTCGAACGGCGTGGCGGGGCCCTCCTGGCCGCGCGGCGGCGAGAACTTGAAGTCGCGGCCGTCGGGCGTCTTGAGGGTGTCGGTGACGGGGTTGAAGGTGGTGGCGCCAGCAAAGGCCATGGCGGTGACAATCTCCGGAGAGGCGAGGAAGTTCATCGTGGCCGGGTTGCCGTCGTTGCGGCCGCGGAAGTTGCGGTTGTACGAGGTCAGGATCGCGTTGGGCGTGCCCTTGGTGACGCCGTCCTGCCGCGCCCACTGCCCGATGCACGGCCCGCACGCGTTGGACAGCAGCACGCCGCCTGCATCCTCGAACGCGGCCAGCGTGCCGTCGCGCTCGAGCGTCGCGCGGATCTGCTCGCTGCCTGGCGTGATGTAGAAGTCGGCCGCCGGCTTGAGCCCCGCGGCGGCGGCCTCCTTGAGCAGCGACTCGACGCGCGTCATGTCCTCGTAGGACGAGTTGGTGCAGCTACCGATGAGGCCTGCCGAGAGCGCCTCGGGCCACTCCTGCTGACGCACCGTCTCCTTGAACTTGGACAGCGGCGTGGCCAGGTCCGGCGTGAACGGCCCGTTGATGTGCGGCTCGAGCGTGGACAGGTCGATGGTGATGCGCTTGTCGTACTCGGCGCCGTCGTCGGCGAGGAACTGGAAGCGCGCGTCGGCGCTCGTGCCGGCGCCGGGGAAGGCCTGCAGGGCGTCAATGTTGGCGACGGCCTGCGTGCGGCGCGTGGAGGCGAGGTAGCGGGCCGACGCCGCCGTGTACGGGAAGATGGAGGTGGTGGCGCCGACCTCGGCGCCCATGTTGGCGGCGGTGGCCATGCCTGTGCAGCTCAGCGACTCGACGCCGGGGCCAAAGTACTCGATGATGTAGCCGGTGCCGCCGCGGACAGTCAGCTCGCCGGCGAGACGGAGGATGATGTCCTTGGGCGAGGCCCAGCCGGAGAGCTTGCCTGTGAGCTCGACGCCGAGGATCTTGGGCGCCTTAAGCTCCCATGGCGCGCCGACAAGCGCCTCGACGGCGTCCGCGCCGCCCACGCCGATCGTGATGGTCGTCAGGCCACCCGCGTTGGGGCTGTGGCTGTCGGTGCCGAGCATCATCAAGCCCGGCAGCGCGTAGTTCTCGAGGACCGTCTGGTGGATGATGCCGGCGCCGGGCGGCCAAAAGTCCATGCCGTACCTGCGGGCGGCCGACTCGAGAAAGTCAAAGACCTCCTTGTTGGTCTCGATGCCGGCGCTGAGGTCGTCGCCGGCGCCCTTGGCGCCGACAATCAGGTGGTCGCAGTGGATGCTCGCGGGGATGGCCGGTCGCGCGAGGTCGCAGGCCATGAACTGCAGCAGGGCCATCTGGGCCGAGGCATCCTGCATGTTGACGCGGTCCGGATCGAGGCGCAGGTTGGCGGCGCCGCGCACGTCGCGGCCGTTGTTGGTGCCGGTGAGCAGCGAGGCCTCGGGGTCGCGCAGGTGGCTGTAGAGGATCTTCTCGGCGAGGGTGAGCCGCTGGCTGCCGAGCACGCGACGCACCTCGGTGTACTTGTTGAACAGGCGCTCGTAGGTGGGCGGCAGTGCGGTGGCTGTGGAGAGGCTGCGGGCGGTGGTGGTGGTGGTGGTGGTGGTGATGCGGCTCTTGAGGGTGGCTCCGGAGCCGGAGCGCAGCGCAGCGCAGCGGACGAGATTCTAGTTTGACGATGAGTTAGAATTGACGATTAAAAATGGTAGAGAAAACATACCGTCATGGCACCTCCACGGCGGCCAGCCATTGCCATTGGAGCCATTGTGGACGATGAGAAAAAAAAGAGATGGTGTAGCTTGAGTGACTGACATGGATGAAAAGACGCTGGGGATTTTCTCTCTGCCCCGGTTACTCGGCTGCGTGGTCGGAGTGGGGGCGGTAGAAGGACTGGGGATGCTGGACGAGTCAGTTTCCAAGGTTGCTTCTATTTCTCTCATCCTTTCTAATTGTGTTTTTTTTTTCTTTTTTACATTGTCTCCTTTATCAGATGTTTCTCTCTAATATGGATTTTCAAACATCCGGCTTCCAACAGGGAAACCAGTGTTCTTTAGTTCTTTTATTTTCAGTGGAAAATGGCCTCTGACGATGTGGGCTTGGCTTTGGAAATTCCCAGCACTGGATTGGCCAAAACCAGGGCTTCTTGATGTGGGGGGAGATGCTTTGCAGTGTACGTTACAGCGCATTGGTGCTATAAACTAATAACCTATTAAAGCACACTGTCTGTCCATAATGTTGTCTCTGGACAAATATAAAAAAAAATAAGCGCAGTCCCTATACTTTATAGATATTCATTGTTTTTTTATCCATACTCAATAGCTGAACTGTCTGCTGCCGTCATCCTGCACCATCTTGATTGCCGTGCAGGCCTGGCTATTGCGCAATTGCCATCGGCACTTATTGACAAGGCTGTGGTAATAATATACATCCGCAATCGGCCAGGTCACCACGTCACACATCAACAACATGCCGACTCTGCTTCAACTTTGTTGGCTTCAGCTGGCATTTACTAGCATCGTGTTACATATTTTTCTCCCTGTGTGAAGCATGCATTGCGTGAAAATTAAATTTGCCATTACATCAATCCTATCCCATGGCTGGCTATACATGGACCAGAAAATCTCATCCTGAAATACGTCCCTGAATATTTTTACACGACCTCCTCATTTCCCTGGACAAAATAAATCAAATCAAATGGCCGCTTTATCCATGTAAGCAAACTTAAAACGCCCTCGTCGCCCCGTCCGCCTCCTCCAGCCACAGCGCCGCCAGATCCGTCGCCAGTCCCAGCCGCAGCTTTCGCAACACATCCTGTCCCTGTGTCGATGCCTGCCACTGCTTGCGCCAGTCCCATCCCCTCTTGACCCGGCCCGGCCCGGTCTCGTGCAGCTGGCTCGCTAGCATCGAGCTGCCCGTCATCATGTAGCTGCTCGCCCCAAGCGCGCGAGTCGACTTGAGCATCAGGTCCGCCGGGGTTGAGCCTTTTAAGCCCTGGCCCGACGCCAGGACGAGCTTGAAAAACTCCTCACAGGCCTCGTACACCCGCGATCCAACCGTCTGTAGATCCTCAATTGCTTTGAGAATGCTGTCAATCTGCTCCAGCGACATCGTGCACGGCTGCTGGCCCAGGAACACCGTCGCCTCGCCCAGCAAGGCCAGCAGGAAATCTTCGCTCACCACAGCGTCGCGTGTGTCGTCGTACAACCCGCCGCGAATATTGTCATCGGAGCTGGATATGGCTGCTACTAGCGCAAACGCAGCCTGTTTGCGCAGCGACAATGCCTTGGACGACGACGCATCTTGCAGTGCATATTCGTCTCGCAGCTCATAAAACTTGCGAAGTGTCGCGTATCCACTCAGCATCCGTCCTAGCAATTGTGCAGCATCTAGATCCTGCTCTGCCCTCTGTTCCAAGGTGGCTGAGCGGTTGTGCAAAAGATTTCTGAGATCCTCATCCAGCTCTTTCTCTGCTGGATATGCCGTCGAATAAACTAGAGAGTATGAGGTGAGGAGGTTCAACACCTCACGCACGCGCTCAGGCTTGTGTGATAGAGCAAAATACCATAACGCTTCACCGTAGCGGTACGATTCTTTCGCCAGGATATCCGCAAATGTCTGCCAGAATATTAGCTTCCACTCTCATCATCACCAGGCCACGGACACTTACCTCGGCAGTCTCTTCGGCAAAGTTCAACATGCCCAGGTCGTTTAATATTCTCCACATCTTGTCCACCGTCGAGCTTGAGTTTTGGTCGAGCGTTGCAAGCAAGTCCCGAAGAAGCTCACTCACAGTCAGCTCCGACTTTTCGGGAAGATCCATGCGCCCTAGGACCTGAATTGCCATTTCCCAGCCGTCTTGCTGGGGCGACATGTGCTCAATGCCGGCCAGTTCACGAGCATAGAGCACCAGCGTGGTATCCTTGATCCCCTGCTTTTCGTCGTCAGATGGCGGTGTGATTCCGAGCAGAGCCAAGTCCTCCAACTCGAGTCCATCGGCGGGCAGATCGGTTGCAAGCTTTGTCGCCGGCAGCCACTCCCCTAATGAGGCAATCTCCGCAACCGAGCAAGCTATAGGCAGCGACCAAGTTCTCAGGCAGCCAATAACGGCTGTGATGTTGCCTTCAAATGCGGATGCAAGCGCGACCTCCACTGCATCCATGGCGTTCGGGTTTAGATCAGACTCGACGACCCTGTGGAAAGCAGTGGATAGTCGGTCCAGGTAGTCGTCGGAAGCACCAAACCGGCCCGTGGTCGGTGCATTAAATCTTTTGTGTGCGATGCGAAGATTCTTGCGTGGTTGTTGGTTGTCATCCCACCATCCAAAGAGGGCCACTGTGGCTTCGCACCAATCTTGCGCGGTTTCCAATATAGCCTCAGCATCGCCGAGAAGAATGCCATACACCATTTGCAGTTCCTCGTACACAACCCAGGGAAGCTGGCTTGACGCCTCCTTTGCCATCGTCGACATGGATTGGGCGGGAGAGTCATAGCCACCGCCCAAATCATCCCTCTGCACATCACGTCCTTCTGCGAAAAGAGTCAGTCGGTCCAGGGAACCCTTGGCATACACACGGAACAGAGTCCATGCGCTGTTCCAGATGTCCCAATCACCATTCATGGCAGGACATTTTTCCAAGGCCTCAGCAGTAGCCGCACAAAACCAACGGACATTTTCCAGAGCCTTGCCTGTATACGCCTGTTCTCCTCCTGTACCCTTGCGTACATGCTCCCATCCAGCATTTCTCAGCAGCTGCGAAGCAGCCCTGACATCTCCTCGGAGCAATGTGTTTCGCACCTGTTGCCAGAACATGGGGTGACATGCTGGGCTAGGTTTATAGAGGCTCATTGCACGAAAACTATCAGGGAAGAGGTTGTGGCTAGTGTTCATCCAGCTGAAGAGAACCTCGGGCAGCGCAGGAGTCTTTTGTTGCTCAGTCTCAGGGTCGAATCTTGTGTGGTGCATGCGAAGGACCAGGTGGGCAACGAACGCAGCTTTTTCGAATGGTTGTGCTTGCATACCGGGACCAATAGACACCACGTCTTCTCCATCGGGCGTTGGAAGCGTATCGACAAAGTCGTTCCAGAGTTGGGTCAGGCGGTACGAGACGGTGGCGAGAGAATTGTCCATATTATCCACATTTTCCTCGGCACCAATGCCATCCTTGTAGAGCCGGCAAACAAGATCTTCGGTGTTGAGAATCAACTCAGTCGGTTCGGTCAGAGTAGCCGCGTCTCGGTTCGTGTACAGATCCCTGGCAATCGCGCCAAATCGAAACTCCTTGTTTCTCGTAGACGCACCAAAATGTACATTTGATCGACGGAAGATGTCCTCTGCTTCTTTGCGCACTCTACGAGTAGCTGCAGGAGTATTCAGCATAATGAGGTCGTCTCCCTCGCCAATAACTGGCTGGCCGTATGGTCTATCGTCGTGTCGCATATTCAGGAACATGTCGCCCAGCTCAGATCCCTTCTCGTCAAGCATTTCATCGTCCTGTTTTTGCTGTTGGATTTCCATCTCCTGCAAAAGAAACTGTTCAATTTCGGCTTCCATGTCGTCACCACCGGTATTTGCACCGTCTGCAGCTTGATGGTCATTGCTGTGTGATGTGCGGAAGAGGCTGGCGCGGGCGGGGGGGAGTTCGTCTTCGCCCTCGGCATCAACGTCCTCCCCTTCCGCATCCTCATCAAAGTGGAACTGCCGACTCAATCCGGATGGCTTGAGCTCGCGGCCACGGATAGAGCGGCCAAGGGGGGCATTGCTCAACTCGCTTCGTTCGGACAGGGTACGACCGCCAAAATTAGGCTTGCTAACGCCGCGCATGATGGAGCTGCCGAGGAAGGCATCGGATGGAGCTCCGGCCGGCGTTGTGGAAGCAACGGATGAGGGCGCCGGATGGCCCGCTGGCGTAGTAGATGGTGGATTGGTGAGGCGAGGTAATCTGTCGGGGGTCGAGGGCGCGCTGCTCGGTGGACTGCTATCAGGCACAAAGAATCGGCTGGCCATGGCTGCTAGAGGCGCGCGTAACGGGCCTGCGTTGGCAAAAAGATTTTGGTCAAGCAAAAAGTCAAATGCAAAGTATGACCGCGCGTGGGACCTCTCTGCCTAGATTCACGCGTGCGTGATGTGCGCGGTCAATCGCAGCATTCGCAATTCGAAAAGTTTATTGGAAGCTTCAAGTAAGCTAGCGCACGCGCTGGCGCCCAAAAGCTTCAAGAAAGAAGTTTGGTGTTGTTACCTTGTGGTCCTTGTGGTCGTCCAGCCACTGGAGTGGCACAGCAGCAATTCTTGGAGTTGCTGACTGTGCAACTGTGGCTGGTGGTATTGGAATTTGTGGAACGTTGCTGCCTGGCCATCACACGTGATCACGCATCACTTGCGTGTCAAGCACAGACTAGAGGCGACTTTCAGACCGTGGCGCAACGCGACAGCCTGGTCCATCCCGAAGATGGTCTAGGGTGTTCGAGCCAGAGTGCACTGCGCGGGGCCCGAACCGTGGCCCAACAATGCGCTCCCCTTCGTGTTTGCGCCCTTCATCTCCAGCAAACTCTGCAATTCACGCACGTGTCCGTTTCATTTCTATCAAGGAAGCGATTTCTTTTTTTGAATTAACTAATCTTGATCGGTGCCGCCACCATCCACTCAGCCCCCAGCCTGCACGCTTCCAACAGCATCCATCCATGCGCAAGGGAGACTGTCGGTCGCGCGATGACTGACTCAGTGGAGATTAACTCTGCACGACATCTGTGTCACTAGCACGGCTCCACGGATTCTGCTCATGACTCCTTGCCCTATATATATCGCAAGACAGACCCCCCAAACTCGCATATGTCCCATGTCAAGGCAGACCATACATGAACACCATCGAGTAAGCCCAGTACCGTCTCAGAGAACATCTTGCTTCGATTTTCCATCATCAACGCGTGACGTTGACTCGATACCCTCTCTAGCATCTTCATTACCGGGGCAGCAGGCTTACTGCTCGCTCACTCGCTCGCCAAGATGGTTTGCCACAGACAGCCTCTCAGCTCGCCGCCCACGAGTTCGTCAACACGCACAACTCGACAACTTCCTCAATCAAGACCTACCAACCTACCAAAGGACATGAAGAGGCGTCGCCCTCGTCGCGTTGCCGCAGGCTCTCTCCTTGAAATTATGCGACGACATCGCGCTGTTTCGCTCTTTGTGCGGCCACTGGGTTGGACGGACCTCCACACAGAGCTTCTAGGCGCTCGGTTCAAGGAACTGCCCATCTGCGATGCGCCCATGCCGGTGAATGAACCCGGCTCGCAGCCTTCCAGGGGACACATGCAGCCCTCTCAAACTATTACGACTCTTAGTGAGACCCTCACTAATATCTTATCGCACAAGCTGGCGCAACCCGCGGCCAGGTCCCACGCTGTACGCACAGTCATGGCAACACTCTGGCCGGCCACCTTCTGCCGGTCATTTCTCGGCCCGGATCTACCCATCTACTTCGGGGATAGAATGTACAATGAAGCCGCCAGAGCCCAGATAATGTGGGCGTATCCTGCCGGCAGCTTTATAGAATCACAAACGTCGTCCTCAAGCTCTTCGCAGTCGACGGAGACAGCATATCCCGAGTTTGACGAGTGCCGCATTTGGGGCCGCTCCCAGCTGAGGGACAACTTCGAGTCTGCATCCTCCTCTGTGCCAGGAGCTCAGCAGTCAGTTTTTCGAAGCAACCTGTGTGGCCATCCTATGGTTTGCTACATGGGAAAGGATGAATTGGCATCAATACGACGGAACATGTTTCGCATTGTACCTGGCCCACAGGGGAATGAGCCCGTTTATCGCCTGCATCGACTGCGATGCAAGAACGTGGAGCCACGAAACGCAGACGAAGACTCACATGTTCTAGCCATCATGCTTTCCATGGCGCAAAAGCACTTCTACCCCGTTTCACACACTGCGGTCAGTCTCCGCAAAGGAAGCTACCCAGCCATGTATGCCATGCCGTTCCGAGACTTGACACTCCGCGTAATGACACACGACACTGAGACCGCGGAATTCATCGTATATACTGGCCATATAACAGCGGTGTTTTTGGAGCGCTTTCGGCAGCCACACATGGCACCGCGTGCTGCGGAGTCTGGCGAGGACCTGGGCGTGCAGATCAACTATACCCGGGTCCCGATCTGGCCGATCCTGGGGCTTCGGGAGCGACTCGGAAAGGCACTCGAGGAAGATCTGGTCGGCCCGTTTGACCCAGACGTGATGGAAACGTGGGAAGAGGACATGGCGGAGGCGCCCAGCTCCAGCGGCAGCAAGCGCAAGCGGCCTGCTCTCGGCGAGGTTGTCAACGACAGTTTCAGAGAGTCAGACGAGGAGCGGCCGAGCCAAATCCGCAAGAAAAAGCAATGCATACGGCGAGGTCCTGTCCTCCAAGCCGCGGCGTAGGGGGTCCTCGCATCTTCTTGCTGAGCTTTACGGCGACCGTTCAAGGAGTACTAATGAAGGCTACGATTTCTTTTTCTAACGATGTCATGTAGATTAATACCCTGGCGGCGAACCTTGTTTATGTGAGCATGAGAACCGGGTTTTATCCTTGTAGCCGCTTAAAAAGAATTTATTTTTCATCATTGTTATCTCATTTAATCTTCTTATGCACTTTCGTTGTATTTCACATCTCTTCTTTTTCTTGGATTGCAGTCTTGCTGTGTGTGGTCGCTGAATATCACCCTACTCCAACTACACCATCCACAATCACGGAGGTGTAGTGCTTGCTTGATTTGTATGAGTGTATGGAGATGGTCATTGTCCTATTGTTCTAAGTTCGATATGCTGGCCAAGTGCATGGGGAGAGCCAAAATTCAGACTTCGGTTGACTGACGGAAACCTGCGATGAGGCAACACTGATGTAGCTACCTCACGGCCTCGCTAATCTTGCCTCGCTAGTCAGCGCTACGTTTCCCTCCTTCATCTACACTTCCGTATCTTATTTATTTTTGTCGTAACTCTCAGACGTATCAATGGAGTCGTCTAAAAGTAAACGGCTCTTTTTCGACGGGTGGCTCGCCGCGATACAAAAGACAAACTGGCGGGATGCGGAGACTTTCCTGGCCACCGACGTCATCGTGAATGGCGACAGCCTGACGCCTCACGAATACATGCAAAAACTCCAGGACGATGATTTTTTATCTGCCCATCTTGATATGTGCCTAGTTGACGACGAAAATCCCGAGATTGCCGCCCGTTTTCTGCTGTCCGGTCCGCCGCCGGGGATGCCGCTCGGTGCCGCCGGGGAGAGGACGGAGCTGAGCCTCTTCACCATCGTCGACGACAAGATTGCTACTGTCCAAACTCTTGCGGGCGCAAATGGCTCCCAATCCTCGGAATTGTCCATCAATGAATTGAAAGAGAGGGCGGCTTCGAGAGCGCTGAAGACTGGTGACCTGCGCAGGTTTTACACCAAGTACATTGACTCCATCAACACCCTCACGATGCGCACTCGCTTTGAGTACTTCTGCCAGGATATCGTCAAGCACAAATACATCAGCTATGGCCGGGATGAGTACAGGGAGATGATCGAGTCCAGTTTTGAAGAGATTTCGGGTCTGCATTTCACGATTGAGGGGCTGATTGTCAACGAGGAGACTCAGCAGATTGCCGCCCGCCTCGGCTTCACTGGAGTGCCTAGAAAGGAATTCCGGGGGATCGCGCCGACGGGAAACGCGGTGAGGTTCAGCGAACATGCTTTCTACCAGCTCGATGGGGGCCGGATCAAGCAAGTCTGGTCACTGCTGGACCTAGAAGCCTACCAGGCCTCCATCACATCGTAAGACAAGGCGACCGGATTTTTGCAGCTATCATTACCTTATCAAGCACAAGCCAGGATGCTCCTATTATGGATCTTGTCTACCCATGATGCCTTAACCTCAGGCTAGCCTTGTCGTTCGTTAGATGGCATCAACCACCGCCGTGACCGCCCTGTTCTCTTCCAAGCCTGGCCGTCTACAGGGTAGTAGGCCGTGGGCAGCCTGTATTAGCCATATACATACCAGGTATTTTAATGAGAACCAAGATCCTGATGCCCGTCTCGTTTGGAACTGAGCTATACTTTCGCATGTTTCAGCCAGGCATATTTGGGAAAGAACTTTTAACTGTTACGTTCTAGCCAGCACATTTTAGCACAGCATCCAGGCACATAGATGATATACATTTGCGTTGCCTACGTGGTGCAAAACAAAACATGTAGCCGATAAATATGTGCGAGAAAGAATATTTTCATCAAGACTGCACCCTCTTAACCCAGCCTTTTTAGCACAAAGTCGGCTCCCATCTTTTGCAAACCTGCGTCTGAAGGGTAGGCCAAGTGTTCAGGCGTGATGAGCACAGTGCCATTTCCAGCAGAGACATCACAGACAGAATCGCCCTTTTCAACGTTAGGGATTGTTCATGGTGTTGATTGCAGAGCCTTGTACTGGGGAGATGCTTACCACGTTGCAGACATCAAGAGACTTGGAAACCCAGTCCGCGGGAATGCCATTTCCTGCTTGGTAGAGGACTCCCGACGTGTCCATGGTCTTGTCGCCACCTTGCATGTCTACATTGCACGCCAGGCCGGGCTGGTGTCTCGTGTCGCCGATGAGGAAGACTCCCTTGACGGCGGAAAAGGTAGCGCCGGTAAGGTAGGGAAGCGCATCCACAACCACGGTTGCTCCCTGGGAGTAGCCCTCGAGGATGATGCATTCGGAGGCGTCCTTTGCTAGGATTTTGCCGACCTGATCCAGCAACTGGTCTTCGTGTCAGTCTCTGATGGCTCACCAAAGCGAGCCTCGCTGGATAACTCACATCAAGGGTGCCCGGTGCGCTGTTCTGGTCCCAGGTGGCAGGGTAAACCACGTTGTACTGACGAATCAAGTCATGTTAATAATGGCCTTTTGTGATTGCTGAATACGTACAATCTCCCCGCCTTTACGAGTCGCTAATATGTTCTTGTTCATGGTTTTGAACCCGCTCGATTCACCCTGCGGCTCGGTGGTGCCTCGTGCGTTGATGATAGCTTCCCGGGTTTATGAGCAAAGAGCCAAAGATCCAGCATTGTCCCTGCAATCTTACTGTACGAAGAGCATTCTGGAGCGCGAGCCTGACATGCGTGAACTGGTGCGGCAGCGGCAGTGGACGCCAAGGCAAGGGCAACGACGAGAGGAGAGAGCATCTTTGAACGGCGATTGGCAATTAACAATTAACAACTGATGACTATAGAACAGACCCCAGAAAACTACACACATACAGATGGCCGGGCGAGTACCCTTTATAAACGACGAGGCCCAGCCGAGGTTTTGGTACTCATCCGCCTGCGGGGTAGGGTGCATACGCAGTTCTGCAGCCTCAACTAGTTACGAATAGCGTTCCATGCATGGCCTCTTGGTCAAGTGGATTCACGTCAATGCATTTCGTGCCAGCTCTTGGCAAGAACGGGATCCGGATCTGGGCGTCAATCGTTGCTGGTCGAAAGGGGCCACGGTGTTTACAGACAAGGATTGGATACGGTGCCAAAAAAACACCACCGGACTGTGTGCCACGTCTGTACGATCCGAAGCCTGAGTTGCAGAGGGCTGTCGAAGAAGATGAGGGAGAAGCCTCACGGAACAAGTGGGCAAGCGCCATGGCAAGGGATCGGATGATCTACCTTCCCCGTTGAGCCGGCTGCACCGCAGAACCTTGCTTGGGCCAAGGCGATCCCAGAGCCTGATTCACTGACCAGCTAGTTTAAACTTGGCTGGTGGCGACTATGGCGCCATCCAAGGAGATCTAGGAGGCGGTTGAGTGGCTGGATTTCCCGTCCCGATCCTGCCGGATATTGGTGCAGTGAATGTTGGGGCCAAAGCCGGCAGTGTCACTGCGCTCATCAGACCGACCTTTCCTGCATACCTATGTACTTCTCCGAAGCAAGCTCACTGCATCGGCTTCCCGCATCGGCGATCCCCATGCCGGCAATCTCCACACACACGACACCAGCCGGTACGGTGAATGGCACCAGGGTAGGTAGCCTTGCAGTTGGGATGCGCCGTGGTTGAGAGTACGGACGGGATCATGATGTGGAAGGATTATATAATCTCGGTTGCTTTTCTCTCGGATTTAACATTTATACCATAACGAAGCTGGCTCCTACGAATTCTAAATGCGTCTTCAACCAACCATCTTGTCCCAGCTTGAGCACCAACACGGCCTAGCTAGTAAAGTTAGAAGAAGAGCGATGGAGTAGCGCCGATAATAATAAGCGAGAAAGCAGGATTAGAAATCGCTTTTACAAAGATATCTAGCCAGCTGAAAATTAACACGAACCCGAGATTTCTGCATGCAGTTGCCCGTGTTTCCGATGCTATCCGTTCCACAAGCGGCCGTTACTTGGACCTTGGCGCCTCCTCAGTATTAAATATCCGAAGGAATATCGGCTGATCTATGAAACGTTTCGGGCGGCACCATCAGCCCAGGGATTCTTTTTTTTTTAAGAATAGAAAAAAAAAAAGAAAAAGGCAAGACAGACACACAAAAGTGCCATCTGTGCCACCACCGCCCGTTGGGCAGCGGCATTTGCCGGGCGCCAGAAGACTCTTTGTAAACCGAAAGATCTGATATACTTGAAGAGTCTGGGGGTCAGCAGTGTTTTGTGTAATCCAACCGAAACCTCGCAGCGTGAGTGCAGAGCTAGCGTAGTAGCAGACACACAACAGTCGTGAGTCAGCGCCAAGCCCAGAATCATATTGTCACTATACATATCCCATCTATTGAAAAAGTGGCAAGTGCCTTGGAAAAGGACGCTTATTATAGCAACGCTCGTAGATGTGCGTGGCTGCCTACGAGGTCATGCAAGGTGACCTTGTCCACAACTTCCGCTGTGGCGTATGTTGCGCCACGACGGGCACAACCCGAGCTCGTAAGGTTCCTATGCCGCATCGCATGTTCTATAAATAATACAACGTGAGAGTTGAAAAATCCCGAAAAGGGTGCTGGGGCGCAACTGCCAAGACGGCCACCGTCAATGACTGCACTTGGCCTCTGTAAAAGGCCCATCCGCGACACTCGCGTAGCTGCAGGGGTTGACTTCTTCTGTGGCAGACGAAGCCACCTAGAATTTATGTGTACCAGTACAAATTCTTAAGTTCTGGCAAGACTGAAGGTTTCACAGCAAGTACCGTGTTGGCCCGGCGCCATCACATCCAGCGTCACGCCAACAAGCGACCAGGCGGCAAGGCATCAGTCATCGAGCAAGTGCGCAGTGACGTAAGATGGAAAAAAGAAACCCGACGCATCCACTGGATTATCTACAAGCTGTAATACCACACTTGTGAGCTATGTTAATTCCTGCGATGCTGCGTAGTAGGGTTGCCAGAAACAATCAGGCAAAGTTGTTGGTCGCCCAATATGCCCTTCGTGCCCCGCGCACTGTACAGTAGATGTGCATTAGCGGTGGTGGCATTTTAGGATGTTGGAGCGATACTATTTCTTCGGAGCTTGCAGTAGTGCATTTCGAATCAGGCCGGACAGTTTGTCACTTGCATCGACAAGTTCTTGCCTGAGAAGTCCCAAGGTTGATCTGCCATCCGTCCACGGACCAACAGCAACCATCGCTCAAGATACAACTGCTTCCCACTCTCGGCGCCAGCATTACCCTTCAAGATGTTAGCAAAGACGACCACCTTGATCGCCGCCCTCACCTTCGCGCGCCCCGCCGCGGCCATCTTCGACTGCATCTACCCCAAGAACTCGACCCCTCGCCCCCCCGTCGGTGCTTGCTGCCAGTCCCTCGTCAAGCACACCATTCCCGACATCCCATTTGAATACACCGGCAAGGAATGCAAGTTTCCCGCCCGGCATAACGTTGACGAACAGAAATAGCGTGCTTTGAATCTCGCTAACGAGTCCCTAGGTGCGATGGCGTACCTGCACTCGACCGACCCTTGCGGACGAGACTTGTATTTTGACTGCAAATGGAACGAGAAACCAGCATGCTGCGAGCCGGTGAGTCTGCTGAGAAGGCATATGGAGGGTTTGTGGGCGGGGGATGGCGCGAGAGAGGCTGACAATTGTGAAGCTCATGATGATCCCGCAATCCAAGACGAGCCCGGCGTGCAAATTACAACTGTGAGAAGCGAACGCCTATACTTGTACTATTTATTTTACTGACAAATGAATTAGGCCCCGACCGGAACATCAAGGCCCTCCAGTGCCTTGTCCCGACCCCGACGCATGAGCGATCACGTTCGACGTGAGAACCTTTGCGCTGGATTGCCGCGGAAGGGAGATACACATCGCGGCTAGTTGTGAACTAAGAGAAAAAGAATGTGATGCCTTTAAAATATGTCTTCTTTAATATCAGCGCTTGGGGTTTAACCAGACAAGAAACTCTTTTACGTATTCATCTGTCCTTCAGTCGTGCCTACGAAAGCAATATCGAGAGAATCATGGGAGCCAAGAATAGGAAATACATGCGCTTAACTAGAAGGATGGAATCCAATTGAAAAGGAATATCCATCGAATTTGGCAACGGGGACGTCTCCTATGTAGCGTTGTGACGAGGCACAGACTGAAGTACCTGGGCCGAGTACGACGTGCGAGGTACATACGCCTGGAAAATGCAGCGCCTGCCGGCCGTTAGCATCTACAGGCTCATAGTCAAGTCCAGAAGCTTCCTTGAAATACATCTTGAATCAAAAATTGCCAACTTCTACAAACACTCCAGCCATCGTACCATGGCCGCTGTGCTAATAGCTTCTTCATGCGAAATTAGCCGGACGCTAGCGTCTGAATGCCAGGATGGCCGAGTGGTTAAGGCGGTGGTTTTAAGTTACTTTTATACTTGGCACACCACTATCGAGAGATTCCAGGGTTCGAACCCCTGTCCTGGCAGAGATATTTTTTTTGCAAATATGTTTAAATTTTATTTTTAGCAGCGCAATACATAGTCCATCTATTCCATTCAACAAGCAGTACACGAACGTGGAAGCCATTGACAAGTGGGTGTCGGCGGTGACGGCGCCAGGGCTTGCTGGGCCGCTGGAGGAGACCAGGCGGCGGCCCAGATGAGAATGGTGGGTGTTGGTCGAGATGGTCGTGTTAAATAACTAGAATATTGATGGCGATATCGGACGCTGCCGCTTCTATTCGTACTGTTGTCATTGTTGTTGTCAGTGCAGAGTCGCGTTCCCATGACAGTGGTGGCGCGAGCAGGAAGAGGTTTCTTCCATTTTACATCAGCCATTGATAAAGGGAATCTACCATTATTATAAGTCCTAATACAATACCTACCATTAAATTACCGATTAACACTGTAGAACTTCATAGTTTACAATGTACCTGTACATAGCACAACGTCTACACAAACGTACCAGGCAAACTAGGGAACAAAGAACATCTACGGAGCACAGGAATTACAATAAACGTCTGATACGTATGGAGAAAGGCCTCAAGGATTGTGCTACTTGCCCATAGTCATTCATCATGGTGCTCGTGGCAAAGGTATGACAGCTCGGACACCGACCGACCTGCTCCTCGTACTCGGACAATCCTCATCCAAAACATCCTGGACGCGCGCGAAATGACTAGTAGAGACGAATTAGAAACATCCATCAGCCGGGACGACTGCACGGGGGTAGCCAGCGCGACAAGAGACTCGCGAATCCGTTGACGTTGCTGCCTGGTACTAGACTTGGTCACTCATACCCAGCCGCCGACGTAATAGGCCGCCTCCTCGTTTTCAGGGGGGATTTTTGAGCAGAGCAAGCTCGTTCAAGTAACACGGGCTCTGATAGCCACGATGCAATTTTTTGAGGGGTGTGAGTAGTAAGGCGCCGTCACGGCCCCCAGATTCTTGTGCGCTTGCCCTGGCGCTGGTGTTGCACGACTGGCCTACATCTTTCAGGGATGTCTCGTCTCTTTGACGTTCTTTTAATAACTCTCTTGTCTCGGAGCTCTGGATGGTGAGGGGGGTGTCTTTCAGGCTGACAGCGTCATGTCATACAACGTGTAGCGTGGAGGTTCAAACAGGATGTCGAAGTAAAGACCCTCACGTCATTGTGAACAGAGGACCTCTTCAAATAGGCTCCCAGTCTTCAGAGTCCTCAGTAAGAGTGTTGTACATGTTCGAGATCTGCGACAGTCATACTGTTTCTGGACGTCCTCTGCTCCTTACTCCTGCTTCTTGGCGGCTCGACGAGGACACCCGATCAAGGCAGACCGCACACTTCTTGTGGTGTGAAAAGGGAGGCGATGGGCACTATTCCAGCATACAGGTTGCACAGAAGAATTATAATAGATTCGTGGTAGTTGTATTTGTGGAGATTGCCAAAGCAGACATGGTTGTGGCCTTTGCTGCGCTCTGGAAGCTCTGCAGCCGTCGCGATCCTTGTTCTTTTGGAGCTGAAGGTGTAACTTCAACAAGGAATCAGGCATCAAAGGCACATGCATTCTCCTTTTATTCCGCCCAAGGCGCTATTGTGTTAACCGAGGGTAGGGGAGCATCAACCCTCCTATTCGAAACAGCCACACGACGCAGTGCAACGACGGAGGCACGAAAGCTTTCAGGCTGCTGAGGATACTGGGAGTTCGTTTATTCTCCTTGAGATTTCTTGGTAATCCAACACGGATCACTTGATCTCCTGGGTATAAAAGGCTGGAGAGATGCTTCCCAGAACACTCTTGTTGTTCTACTCCGTACGCCCGTCCCAACCAGCCCTTTTCTCGTCGCCTCACCGAAAACCGCAACAATGGTGCAAGCTGCTTCCAAGAGTTCTGGAAGGTATCGGGGGTATAATGGTACTCGTTCCAAAGTGCCAGTCTCGCACAAGCATCCAAACGAGCCACATTACCTTTACACGCTCGAGCCTGACGCAACTTCCAACAGTGAGTCACGATACAAGACACCGGCATCACCACGATGCTTTTATACCCGACTTGCTTGATTAAGAATACGATCTAAAAGAAATATCGACGCATGTATACTGACGAACTCGGTGCATCTAGCTCGACGGCCCCCAGCACCTTTTAACCGAGTCCCCGATCAACACGAGCCTGCTCAAGTCAGCCAAGAGTATCACACAAAAGTATTGGAGAGGTTGATGGACCAGTTCCAGCAATCTATTTATTGGTCAAATCAAGCATTTTTAGATACTGTTAACCATGTGTGGGTGATGTGGAACGCTATTCAGGACGAGATAAGCACACTGCGCCGTGAGAACAAGGCTTTCAAAGAGCAAATGGAAGAGAGCCGCGTCAAAAATGACAAGATATTTCAGGAGATGCAGAAGCGATTTGATGATCTGCACAAAACATACCTCCTGGAACTCCTCTCGCCAAGCAAGGCGCGCAGGTCATGTCCGCCCGAAAACGTCACCGGCACAGAAACGTTTGAAGAGCCGAAATTCGACCCTCATGAGCTGTTGTCGTCGGAAGTCCGCGATTTCGTGAGCAAGAACCAGGCTCGCAAGCCTCCGCGTCGTTTCTCCCCGGCACATCCGGACAATTTCGGCTGGAGACTCAAATCTCAGGGATCAAGACCAGCGCACGACCCGCCAGCCCGCCGCTCCTCTGACCCGGCCGGGGTCATCGGCGATGGCCGCCGCATGGATCCTCAGCGCTCAAACTCGATGCCGGTGAACCGCCAGAACATCTCGAGCAGCAGCAGCGAGCCTTGCGTCCCCAGCGTCTCCGCAGCCCTCGCCGCCGATTCCCGCCCCCTCCCAAGCTGTTCGCGTACTTCGACAATCGCGCCGGCTGAGGACACGGACGATGGCGAATCGGTCACGGTGTCCTCCCCCTGCAGCGACTCTGGCGGTTTTTCCGCTGATGACGGTGCGGATTCCAGCCGACCGGGCACGCCCGACACCGAGACGGAGGCGGATGCGCCGACCGAGCCGGCCCCCGAGTCGCAGGAGGGCGCGGTCTCGGCAGCAGGTCAGGACGGCAACGTCGCCGCCGACCAGCACGCCGCAGGCCTCCCCCCTGTCGAGAATGCTACGCGAGAGTTGAAAGAGATTGTCGAAACATGCCCTCACTCCGCTCCCGATGATGCCGACGCTGACTCGTCCCATATGCTGGATGCGCCCTGGAACCCTTTCGAGATCTCAAGTGCGGCCCAGCAAGACACCGTCGACGCCTGTGCCTCTCCCGTGGAGGACTCCACGGACCTACCTAACAGAGGCTGCAGCCTATGGCCCGATGCGCTGGATCCGTCTCCGATTGATTCAAGGGAATACAACGTCGACGCCTGCGCCGCTCCCGTGAAGTACTCAGGCTACAGCCTATGGTCCCCATTGAGTCCGTCTCCGATTGATCGATGGGAAGACAACGTCACCGCCGGGGGCCCACCCAACCCGTGGACGATGGGTCGGATTTCGATTTACCGCCCTAATAACGGCGACGTCGCTGCCGACCAGCGCGTCGCAGGCCTTCCCCGTGTCGGGAATGCTACGCCCGCTCCCGATGACACCGATGCCGACGACGAAGACGGCTATGATGACGACGCCAGCCCATCTACGTCGTCCACAGCGCGACGCAGGAAGCTGCCTAAGGTTCTTACCCGATTCGGATAAATGGCTGGAAAGGGGTCTGTGTTCTCTACAAGACAGCCGACTATTGAGCCATCATCGGCTTTGGCGATAAGCAGCCTGCTGGGTGCTGCGCATGGTTGGAAATCCACTGAGCGAAACGGTCAATCCTGTGTTCATTTTATGAAAACAAAAAAAAATAGTTAAAAAGATATGGTGCTCTTAATTACGTTGATAGCTATTTATTCTACTATAAAATGACTCTTTTATTCCATTTGATACGATTTTTCTCAACCTTTTCTATAGAACAAAAACAACAAGGTCTAACGAAAGTATAAAAACTTACACCTCGTTAGGTTTTATGAGTTTTACTAACTTTTGCTGTATAAGGCGAAAAGTTGAAAACGAAAAGAAAATGGCATTTAGAATCTTAAGATAAAAGTCTATCTAATGATATGTAATTTTAATAATCTATATTTTTATCGACCTTTCTATCTAAGGGATAAGAATGAGCGAAGGTCACTTTTTCGATCATTCACTGAGGACACAAGACTGACATGGTCGCGAGAATGTAATACCTACCAAACAATGAAAATTCCAACGAAGAAAATATAATAGCTACAAAACAATGAAAAATATCTTGTTGTGGGCTTTTTTAAACTCTAAATACAGACTTAGACACTTCTTCTTCTCGACCGTATTGTAAAAGAGACGGCTTGTGTCGCTCTCACTACACAGGCCACTTGAAGGGCAAGTCTCCAGGTTTTGAACAAGTAGTCGAAGCAGAATGGCACTTCTACTCCTCTCCCATATCGGGTTATACCTGTTTGTTACTTAGCGGGCGGCAAATAGCAGCCCAAATGTTACCCAGGCTGCGTGGTTTCACACGGCGCTTCCTGCAACCCCCCCCCCCCGGACGCAAGACGACACAAGTAAGCCTCGACTTATCAGCACCATCAAGCTGAAACTTTCTTTGTTCAAGCTGGGATAGACCCCTTCCGGATTCTATTCTTTTTGGTCGCCCGCCTGCCGTGCGACGCACCTCCTTGATGCAGACATGGACGACAACTTGCCACATGCGGCCCTCAAACTGTGCAGCTATCCATGGCAATTCAACCAGCATCTAACCGCCAGCTACACCCCCATGAGCCGCCCGCACCATGGGAACGAGACCCTTGCTCTCACGCGCCTTCTCCGGCTGCCGCATATATCCCACGCGCTCGTACAACCCCACCACATCCTCGTCGGCATCCAGGTACAGCGGCAACCCCAACTCGTCCGCCATCTCGCTCGCAAACAGCAGCAGCGCCTTGCCGTATCCTTTCCCTCGCGCCGTCGAGTGCGCCATGATAATCTCCAAGTCTACTACCGTCATCAGCCCCTACCCGGGAAAAAAGTTCTTTACCAGGCAAAACAAGAATGTTAAGGGCGGGAAAAAAGCAACGTACATATGTGAGGCCGGTGGCCCATGACATTCTTGTGCTGCGCCTTCATGTCGCCAAAGAACCTCTCCAGCCTCTCCGGGTCCATCCCCTCGTGCGGCTCGCCCCAGGTCTCCCTCCACGCGTCGTATAGCCCCTCCGCGGCCTCCCGGTCCCGCGCAATCCACAGCAGGCACGCCGCCTTGGCCGTCCCTACACGCGGAGATGTTAGACAACCATCGTGTTCTGTCTCTCTCTCGCCCCGTGGTTGCAGATCGATTTCATTACCAGAGTCGTCGCGGATCACGCCGACCCGTGCCTGCGGGCCCGAGCCGGAGGCGACTGGGTCGGCGGCGCGCCGGACAAATCTTCCCCAGCCCTCGACGGCGTAGGACCGGACGAAAAGCGGCACCGGAAAGTTGTCGTCAAAGGCGTTCATGTGCATCGCGCCGAGGGTAGGCACATCGGTCGCGATGGCGTCTTCTACCTTGGATGTTATTTTCGTCGTCATGTTTTGTTAATGTTTTGCTGTGCTTGATTTTCTCGTTCGGCTCGAGTCAACGTCGGGATTTTTCAAGCCAGCGACACCAGACGGGAAAAATTCGTAGAGCAATCTATGAAAGAAGAAGATACTCGAAAAGTAGCAGCACCATCGTAAATGAGGGGCCCTTCTTTTATTATAAGTTCCGGGCCGGTGTCTTCGGAGAGGGGTCCTTGGCGGCTACACTGGGGACGGGTGGGTGCTGTCCAGAGCCCATTGCTGTCCGCGATGATAACCGAGGGGGGCCAGGCACATCTTCAATTGCTACCTATGGCCGGAACGGCAACGTGCGACGCCTCAGGACACTGTACGGCAGCCGGATGGGAAAGTTGCCAGTGACGTGGCTGTGGCCATGGTCCAGCACACAGTTTGCCAAGCGCCGACCACCGAACACATCGTGACAACTAGTTAGTGAGACAAGTCAAGGACAGGGCATAGCCTCAATACAAATGGAGACGTAGTTCGGCGAAGATGGCATCCGCTCGCAAATTTCGGCTCGGGTTCGTCTTTCATGGTGGGGTTCGGACTCTGGAGTCGGCCATTGCACGACGTCATCTTGGTCGATAAAAGTTCCAGCGTCCTGATTCGTAAACAAGGCCTGCCACATGCTATCACATTAACCATGCAGTTTCTGTGCTGGATATCTTCAACTTTATTTTAAACACATCTACATCAACAACCTTTCTACACCAGGTACCCCTCACGCTATAATCTGCTTTGTTCTTGCCGAGACTGCAGTCAGTATCCGTTCGCAGCGAGCCATTCCTTGATGGCACCAGCATCGCGCTTCCTATAGGCAGCTCTCGCGCTCGACTTGTCTTTGGCCGTCTCCAGAGTGCGATTGTAGCTGCTGACATCCTTATCCTGGAAGAAGGCAGTCACATCGGCAACATCGGCGTCATCCACAAAGCTGCTCAGCGTGGAACGAATGAAGCGATCCAAGACAATCGGGTTGGACAGCTTCTCGAGGCAGGTGGCCCAGTTGTCCTTCATGTACTGCCACTGGTGATGGCGGCCTTGAGGGTTGGCAGCCAGGTTGGCAGCCAGGAAGTGCATATCAGCCGTGTTGTTGTCGCGTGGTGACGAGTTGAAGTTGAAGGGTAAAATCTCGTTCTTGATGAGTTCACCATCAGGGACAAAGCCAAGAGCACGGGAAATTACGAGCTTTCCATCGACAGGCTTGGTGTTGAACCACTCCTTTTTCAGGAAGTCAACCGCACGCGCCGTGTCGCCAACAACACCAGCGCGAAGCACAGGCGAGAGGAGCGAAGGATGGAGTGTGCTAGCCTCGGGATTTTTAGCCCAAGCGTTGAATCGTTTCAAAGCCTCCGCAAGCGTCCTGATATCACATTAGTCATGAGCTAATGGAAGCTTTGCAAATGCACTTACTCGGGGTGACGGCTTGATATGGCGCTATTCAAAAGGTGAGTTCGTGACTGAATGGTGAGATAAGATTCATTCTCAGTAGGGTCGAAGCCCAGGGTCTTGATTCGGTTCGAAATTAACTTGATGGTGAACTTATCGAGGCCACTGCGGATAGCCTCGTCCTGGTTAAAGACACTCTTGACACCAGAGATGGCATCAAGCACCTGGCTCCAGACTAGGGGGTGAGTCTCGTTGGCAAAGGAGCTAAGGAAGGTAAGGAGACTGGCAGTGCTGCAGTTACCAGCAAACGCGAGACCAGCAGTAGATCCAATAATAGCCATCTTGTCGACAGGCTCCAGACGGTCAAGCTGAGCGCCTAGTTTTACCAAACGGGACTCGGGATAGTTGACGCGGAAGAACCCTGTGGCACCGGTATTCAGCTTGTAAAAATCATCGTTGACGTCTTTGATCGTCTCCTCCTTAGCATTCAACTCGACCGAGGAGATCCCAGCCTCGCCCTTCTTGCCCTCAAGGCCCAGAGGCACCCACCAGGTGGTAGTGTCGTCCTCAGGCTTAACGTCACCGCTAGAAAGGAAGCGAGCCTGCTTGACCGAAAGCTGGCCGGGCTGCTCAGAAACTGTAATGACCGGGTGGCCAATCTTGCCAATCCAGGGACCCATGAGTTGGTCGACCTTCTTGCCCGAGGCCTCGCTGAGGTGAGCCCATAGATCGGAGGTCTTGGCATTCTTGTAGGCATTTGCCTTAAGGTAGCTGGATACACCCTTGAGGAAAGTCTTGACACCGAGGTGGTTGGCAAGCATGCGAATGCTGGAGCAACCCTTGAGGTAGCTGATGCTGTCGAAGATCTGGTTGACGTCCAGAGCATCGCGGACGGGAACATGGATGGGGTGACTAGCGCGGAGGCCATCGAGCTTGAAAGCAGTTTCCATGCCCTCGTTGACGAATTGGGCCCAAACCTCCCAGTCGGGATGGATGTGGTCGACAGCGTACCAGCCAACCCAGGTAGCAAAACCTTCGTTGAGCCAGAGCTCATCCCACCAGTCCATGGTGACGAGGTTACCAAACCACTGGTGAGCCAGTTCATGGGCAACGACATAGGCAATATCGTTCTTCAGACGGGGCGAAGAGGTCTTTTCGTCATAGAGGACGCGAGTCGTCCTGTAGGTGACAAGTCCCCAGTTTTCCATCGCACCGTGAGTGAACTCGTGAACAGCAAGGAGATCAGACTTGGGTAGAGGATAATCAATGTCAAAGATCTCCGAGAAGAAGTCGATAGTCTGAGGGGCGTGTTCAAGGGCCCAGCGACCTTGCTCCTTCAGGCCGCGAGTAGTGTAGACACGAACAGGGAGCTGCTTGCCATTGTAGCGACGATCTGTGAATGCCTCGACGTACTCAAAGTCTCCAACAGCCCACGCAAGCAGGTAAGAGCTCATTCGAGGAGAGGTCTCGAAGGAGACGACCTGCCAGCCGTCTCGGGACGGCTTTGTCTCCTTGACGGGCATGTTGCTAAGGGCGACCTGGTCAACAGGGACCTCGATTTCTAAATCAAAGGTCGCCTTGAGATTCGGCTCGTCGAAGCAAGGGAAAGCCCTGCGAGCATCGCAGGACTCGAACTGGGTGCTGAACATGTAGTGCCACTCATCGTCGAAAGGAACGGAGGCAGCGGGGGTGGTGCCAGCGACAGGCTTGTACTTGGAGCGGTAGAAACCGGCCATGTTGTTGTTGATGGTGCCCTGGAACTCAATCACAACAGTGGCCTTGCTTGAGACAGGAATCTCCTGGTCAAAGGTGATGGTAGTACGCTGGGCCTTGGGGTCATTGGAGAAGTTTGTAGATTCCCAAGTCTGACGGGATTTTGTGTGGTCGACCGAAACCTTGGCGCGGAGGAGCGTGAGCTCGAGGGTATTGACAATGATCTGGTTGGTTGGCTTGACGATTTCGGATTCAATTCTAGAATACAATGTTAGAACTTCGGAAAAAACGCGGCATCTTGTAGCTATCTCGTCATAACTAGAAGCCAGGGCAGAAGTGGTGGTGGCAGGTGATACTAACGTTACAGTGCCCTGGTAGGTCCAGTTCTTGAACTCAATGTCTTTGATTGACAACGCATAGTGGTTAGGCTTGACATTGTCCGGGAGTACCTTGCGATCAGACATTGTTTCGGCGTATCTCGCACGCGAAGCGGCGGAACAAGTTCGACGTGGTGTACTATGTAAAAGTCTAGGCCGCGTAGCACAAATGCAAGTCAGCAGAAAGCTTGATGGATTGAAGCTTTCTAGGGTGAACAGCGTCACAAGCGACGGACAGGGTGGCGACTGAAGAAACGAAGAAGGGAAAGGAGAGATGTAAAGGGACCACGAGGAGAAGAGCCACGTATAACGTAAGAACTTTTGTCAAACAGCGAAGGCAAGTATCATGAGATGGGGTTTATGAGAGGCGGGGACTTGGTCGATGCGGGGCAAGTAGGATGGAGGGGCAGGCGAGAGGCGCTAACAGAGGAGGCATAAAATATGTACAGAAAGCAAAAGAAGAAGGAAAAGGGAAATAGAGACACAACAACGGTCAAGGGACGAGGAAGAGAAGGGAAGACGGTTAAATAGAAAGACAACAGTGTTGAAATTCTGGTACTGCAGTTCTGGGTTGCTGTTGACTACACCGCAACGCAGACCACACGCACACCGACGCTACCAGAAGTGTTTGGTTTGCTGGCGGCTATCACTCACATCGCTTGTACGTTTTTGGCAGGAAAAGAAAAAAAAAAACTCACCTCGCAGCGATCCCACTCCGGTTCGGTCCCGGCAACGGTACCCTTTGCATCCCCGGTTGTGTGCCTGGCCACGGAGCCGATGCCACTTTCTGGTGTGGTTGATAGCGCCGCCCACCTAAGCCGACAGTGGCCAGCGTCGCCTTGCTTCGGCTTCGGCCCGTCGAGACATTGAGTGATGTCCGCTGCAGGGCCTTTTGCTCGCCAGCAGCTGCTCGAAAAGCGCTGAGACTTGTCAGCCGCCAGCAGCGGGCAGCTTGCCGCATTGGCCAATCCATCATCTTGCAGCTACCGGGATGCAAACCATAAGCGCAGCAAGATTAGGTCAGGGTGGTGCTGTTCACCGCGGGTGTGGCTGTGGCGTGGCCCGTTGCGTCGCGATGCAGGCCCAGGAGGTGAAGTGGTTAGCAACCCCTGACTGCGAGACCGTGACAGTGAATCTGGACAAGCATAAAATGACTACTGAATGAAGTCGGTAGCCTCGGTTCTGTGTGGTTAGCCAATCTCCATATCTTGGGCATGAACCTGGCAAGTCGCTCCAACCCGTTAACTCTGAAGACGAAAATTATTTTTATGTGAGGGTAAACTCGCTGACACGTTTGACGCCCACAACCCACCGCGCCGCGTGGCGGTGCTTGGAGCAGCTGTGGCTGATGTTGAACGCCGCGAATCTTGGCATTAGGTGGCACAACATTGGTCAAGAGGTCTTGTAGCTCAGACCATCGGACAGAAGCTAAATTTGAAACTAATGGCTGGTATACGAAATACCAGACAATTTGGAGTCGATTGATATATCAACAACAGCAATCAATAATACTTGTTGTGGCGTTGATAGTGACCTCGAGGCGGTGTTGCCACACACTGTAGGCAGTGATTATCAGGAAAATTAGGCTATTGTGGTGCCACACAGGCTTCTGACTTCTTATTGGTCATTAATAGTGGCGCTGTGTAATCGCCAATGTGAAAAGCAGCACCTCGGGGGAAAAAAAGAACGACGGGCTATTTCTTAGTGCAGAAAGACCCGCTTATCCCAAAAGAAAAACTCTGAACAAATCGCTCACGTTCGATTTTTCTCTTCAACCACAACGACGGATATAATGACTATCAACGTGATTCTTGGGGCCCAATGGGGCGACGAAGGCAAGGGGAAACTAGTCGACATCCAGTCCCGGGAGGCGCAACTCGTTTGCAGAGCTGCTGGAGGCGGGAATGCGGGACACGAAATCAAGGTAGATGGAGTCTCCTACAGCTTTCACCTCTTGCCCTCCGGCCTCATGAATCCGCGATGCTTGAATTTCATCGGCTCCGGCGTGGTCTTTCACATCCCAACCTTCTTCAGCGAGCTCAAGAATCTTGAAGAAAAGGGCCTGATTGCGGTACACGACCGAATTCTTGTTTCCGATAGGGTCAATGTCCTCTTGGACATGCACATGGCAGTGGACGGTCTCGAGGAGGAGGAGCTCGGGGAAGAATCCCTGGGAACAACAAGACGCGGCATTGGTCCATGCTACCAAACCAGCAGAGCGCGAACTGGCATCAAATTAACTGACATCTTCCATCCTGAAATTTTGGAGAAGAAGGTGAAGCGGTTAGCTGCTGGCTATCAAAAGCGCTTCGGAGAATTGTTCAAGTACGACATCAAAGCCGAACTTGCCTATCTTGAGACACAGAGGGAGACGATGAGAAAATATGTCGTGGATGGCGTGTCCTTCATGGCATCCGCACAGCAAAGCGATAAGAAGATTGTGGTCGAAGGCGCAAACGCGCTGATGCTAGACGTTGACTATGGCTCGTACCCATTCGTTACTTCTTCAAGTACCACGCTTGCTGGCATTATTGGTGGACTCACCCTAAACCCGAAGAATATTACAGAGACTGTTGGGGTGGTCAAGGCTTACACTACCCGTGTCGGTGAGGGCGCCTTCAAAACCGAGGACACGGGAGAGATTGGCACCAAACTTCAAGAGATTGGACGCGAATGGGGGACTTCGACTGGCCGCAAGCGCCGTTGTGGATGGCTCGACCTGGTCGTGGTCAAGTATAGCAACTCAATCAATTGCTATACTAGCCTGAATTTAACAAAGCTCGACGTCTTGGACACCTTCGAAACGATCAAGATCGCGATTGCTTACAAGGCCGACGGACAGGAATTGGACTCGTACCCTGCGGATCTTGAGATCTTAGAAGGAGCTGAGGTGATTTATCATGAGATGCCAGGGTGGCAAACGCCGACTACCAACGCGAAGAGTTACGAAGATCTGCCCAAGGGGGCTCGCGATTACGTGGAGTACATCGAGAAGTTCGTGGGAGTCCCGATCAAGTACATTGGCACCGGTCCCGAACGCGAGGCCATGATTCGGCGCGCGTGAGCGCCAGGTGAAGAAAGCACCCGAGCACGATATCTTATTTGTTGCTACCTTAGATAATAAATGTACGGCAAATTTCTAGAAAAGGAATGTCGTTTTACAATGCAGAGGACGTCTGGAGCCTGGCTTGTAGTGTTGCGTCGAGCCGCCACGCAACCCTCCAGGTGGAAGAGGGCTTTGTGCACCTTTTAGCAGCAATGACAGTCAGAGTGGGTGATGTTAAAAGTTGACTCTTTCTGGGTATTATGTCGAGATCCAAACACACCAACACACAAGACGATGAGGAGACGCGGAAGCAGCAGCATCTGTATCAGCGTGACAAGTCATGTTTTCTGTAGCAATACAGTGGGTCTGTCTAGTTCGTAAAAATTACATCACGTACAACTGATGTTTGGGACCTGGAGCGAGCCGTTGCAAACAGTTAGCACCAACCAATCTCCAACTGCTTTTATTATTAGCCGCAAACAGACCAGTCCAAATCTTTCGCTCGTTTCTGCTTTTTAATCTTAAATCGGCGCCGCTACTGTTCCTGGCATCCTCCTCCTTGTTGTCGTCCTCTCCAGCCAACAAACTCTCCTTGGTCGCTCTGCCATCGCCTCTCTCCACTTCTACAACCTTCCAAACGCCCTGGTCTGGTGGGGGATCTTGAGACTTGCATCTTGCGAGCGACAGGCTTTGCTCCTTGCGTCATCCCAAGACAACTCGCATCACGCGCCATCTACCCTGGCTGCCGAGATCCATCCATGTTTCCTCGTCACATCGACCAAGATACGGCACGATTCACGCTCCTCCCTGCCTCGCCTCCTCTTGCATAAAACCTGCGCGCCCGGACCCTTTTTTTCCCTGTATTATTTAGTACTATTGCCCTCTCCTACGACTGACGGGACACGCAAGTCAACCAAGCCAGGCGAAGGCTTCGCCCAGACACCACCACCCAACCACCCCCCCACGACCTTGCATACATTAGCATCGCATTTGCATCCGCATACATTGAGAGACACAGACGAGTAGCCCGCCGCGCCCCTCGGCCTCTTGCACCGAAACGCCAGCCACCTCATCGGCATAGATTCAGTCATGTTCAATACCACCGCCAAGCCACCAAAGCTGCGCCGGCCATCCGTGGTCCTGAGCAAGCCCTCTCGTAAAATCGAAAAGCCAAAGGGCGAGCCTTCTGACGGCAACGCGATGGAGCTCGATCTGGATCTCCATCTCCCATCGGTATGGGCTGCCCAGGATTCTCGCGATCAGGATGCCCGCATCTATCCGCCGCCGCAGCGCATTGCCGACCGCTTCTACCGCCCCTCGCACGCCCGGCGCCGTGACTCTGCCGCCTCCTCTCGACGAAACTCCATCTCTTCCGCCCACTCCCGCTGCTCTTCCATCCACGCACCTTCCACCGATCTCGATCAGCAGAGTAAACATGTTGCCCAACACCTTCGCCGGGCCTCCTTCCTCGAAGACCGCAGAGCCCGTCTGGCCGACCGTGCTGCTCACGCAGAAAAGGTTCGTCTAAGAGCTGCCATTGCAAAGGCTGCCCCACGCGGCCAGGCCTCGGAAGAAAAGGCTCTCGCGGCCCAGCAGGCGAGAGACCGCAATCTTGCAGAAATTGCTGCCACGTGCGCCGAGGAAGTACGGAAAGCCAAACAAGTTGCCGAACAGACCAAGGAGAAGCGTGAGCAAGAAGTCGCCCGCATCAAGTCCCAGCTGGAGGAGCGCATGGCCGAGGCCCAGCGCCGCCGTGAGGAACTACTCTCCAAGAATACATCTCGCAAGACCCGCGTCAACAGCGCCTCCAAGAAACCCGTTGATGTACTGGCTTGTGTCAACGAACGCGAGGCTCGCAAGCTGTCCGATCGGGATGCCGCACTGCTTATCCATGGCTGGTGGGGCTCCATTCTCCGTAAACGAGTCATTGACGAGTTCTACAAACTTCGCATAAGCATTGACGGCGTTCGAGACACCGATTTTGACACTGTCGCTGAGTTACTTGCCCAAGAAAGTGTGCTTCGTGTTACTGCCCGTCTGCTACGTCTCTGTGGTCTGCAAGAAGGCGAGCCCAACTCCGTTGCTGAGATGGCTGCTTGCCGCACTTTTATGAGTGCTTTCATGATCCTCGGACACCCCAACAAGGTCCTTAACACCAAGGATGATCCTGCTCGATCGAGCAGTGATATTGAAACCCCCGCGGCTGCAACAAGCCGGTTACCGGCGACTGACTTGAGCAATCCTAAGCTTCAAGATCTTATTGGCAAAGCCAAGGATCTCCTCATCTCATTTGAAAATATCCTGTCTTGGCTCACACACGGTAACCGTTACGCAGTTCCACCCTCTATGCGCAATGTCATCCCTGAAGCTTATGCGGTGTTTTACAATGCCTTCATCGCCTGGAAGTCTCGTGACTCTAACGCTCTTGTGGAGGTCATGGTCATGCAGTTTGTCGAGCTTGACGCCATCTACCAAACAGTCAAGGATAGTACCGACCATGCTGCTGCTGACGTCTATCGAGAGAGCATTCAATCAAGTCAAGTGATGTTGATCGCCCGTATCAAGCGGTTGGCCGGCCAAGAAAAGACAAAGAAATTGATTTCGGCGGCCGTAAACGAAGCGCGCAAAGCCCGGAAAGCTAAGAAGCAAAGTACTGGCGACACTAAGCCGCGACTTGCTGACATCTCGGCTGGCGATGCTTGTACAACTGCCAGCAGCCTCGTATCTCCAGATTCGCAGACCCTCACACCTCCCTCGACACCACTTGGTCGAGGTCAGGGTCAGAGCTCAAGCCACCAGCAAACATCCGCGCTCGAGAACGGGTCAGCAGGCTTGCTTCCTGACAATCGTGTCGTTGTGCATGAGCTCGCAATCAATAAAAAGTACCAGATACCAACAGAGGAATATGTCGAGCAGCAAGCTGCAACCTTTAGACCGCTTTACACACATATGAGGGCAGTTGTTTGTGCGGATGACGAGGAAGCCAACTTTCGCCTCTTTCTCAGCATGGCAGCTACTATCAGGGATAAGCTACAGCGGCTCACTATGGGAAACTCGATGTACAATGTCATTGGCGAGATCCTTGACCTTGAAATGGCAGAACGACGGTTTACGGTGGGCAGCTTCTCGTACGAGCAGTTCTTCGCTGCCATGGCATCCTTGTTGCCCAAGCTCTGTGCCCCAGTGCGTGATGAGAAGCTCAATGCCCTTATCCGGGACGAGCTGGCCAGCGGCAATGTCATCGATCGCGTTGAGGCATTGATTGGGTTCATCGATGTGATGCTCTGTGACCATGTCAACTATTTGCTGGGCGGGGTTGCGCCGCAAATTATTGAATCTGCGGCACAGTATGAAGCCAATATCTTCGCACGGCAGGTTGCGGCTAGCGATGTCCATCTCATTGTTGCTGAGACTGCTTGGCGAGAGGCGACTAACAAGGTGATGGCTGAGGTCCAGCGTCGCGACCCAGAGGGCATCAACCACCCGAAATCGCGGCCCACTGCGTCACGGCTCTATGCGCAGATGCTCGTGGATGTTTTCACGACTCTCGCACTGCCTGTTTCTCCCGATCAGGTACCAGAAATGCTGCGCCTCGACATTTCACGCATTACCAAGGTTTCCACCATGGTGCAACGAATCATTACCGCCGGCGCGGTGCTGCTGCAGTGCAAAAACCTGCTGAAGCGAGATGTTCGCTCGCAATGGAAAACGGAGGCCTCTCGCATCCTGGCGGTGCTTGAGAATGAGCATTCCTCCATCGACACCAGCCTGAACGGCACCATGGCTGCGCTAGAGGCTGGCCGGTCCATGCCTGCTGCGACAAAGAAGCAGCTGCGGCAGCTAGTGCGCAAGGTTCTGGAAGCATCGCAGGAGATGGCTCGGACGGGCGCGGAACCGACTCAGCCGGTGCTTCGCCTGCTGCTCACTCGGCTCCGCGGCAACATCTTGGCCAGACTCGTCCCCGGGTCCTCGTCGGCGAACGAAAAGGTCAAGGCGGCGAACATGGCGGGCGAGAAACTTGCGAGCCTGGGCCTGTCCGAGTTTGTTGACCGCGTCAGGCAGATTTCCGACCTCCTTGACAAGGTCGGCTCCGTTGACCGAGCGGCACACGGCACCTGGTGGGATGCCGTCGCTACCAAAGTGCAGCAAGAGAATATCGAGTCTTGAGGCGACTCCATGGGGGCTGGCTGCATCTTGTTTCATGAATTTATTATGGCATCTGTATTTGATATTTCATATCATGGCGTCTTTTTGGAATTGTTTTTATCGACACGAGTATAAGGGTATCGGACTTAGATGACTATGGATGGATGGGTTTGGGACTTGAGAGTATGTGATGGTTGAACACTCCAAGCTTTCTGGAAGAGCTTCTGGTTGGAACACCAAGCAGGATACGACGTTATGATTTTGGGATTTTCTAGTTGCGGGGTGGGCACGCGGCGTTTTTGCTTTTGTTTTTTTCTTGCTGTCGAACATGTGCATTCACAGACATTTTGCAAGATGAACCGCGGGGTTCAGCATTACACTTATACAACAAAGATTGCGGACAAGTTTACTGTCTACGGTGCTTGGCTTGCATCTCTCAATTCAAACGTGTGTCATTTGGTGACTTTGCTAAAAGACTTGAAGCTATGGTAAGTGGTGGGTATCATCTATATGTACTGGTTGAAAGTTGCCCGTTGAATCGTGGCGAGTTGTGTGTTTGTGGACGCCCGGGTATAGGCGCTGCGTGTGGCAAGGCCTGTGCTGCGCTGAGTTTGCCAAGAGAGGTCGTCGCGTTCTCGATCCGTATTCCTCCCACCTCGCATTCCGTATGCGAGTGGGGCCTCCAGGAAGGCCTCGTCCGGGGGCGACGGAGGTCTGCCGGCGCTGGGTCCGGACCCAGGCAGACTCGGGAGCCGAAGTCGGTTATGGTCGAGCAAAACCCCGCGACGAAGCCCATTGCTTTTGGTGACTTTTCTTTCTCCCTTTGTAAAGGAGAAGGCTGGGGGCCACCCATATGGCTCAAGTGTATTCAATAATCACCTCCATCTTCTTGCGAATCCCTCTCGGCAGCGGCGGCGTGCTCGGCGGGGTCGTCGGCTCCGTCATGCCCCCGCCCCCGTTCGCGGCAACGGCGGCGGCGGTGGCGGTGGCGGCGGGCCGCTTCTTTCCGGACGAGATGTGCACGCGCGGCGGGTACGCCGTCGTCTCGGACAGGTCCGAAAACCCCTGGTACGGCTTCCACTCCATGTCCGGCGTCACCGAGCGGTGGCCGTGGTGGTGGTGGTGGTGCCCCGGCCACAGCCGCCCGACGCTGCGCAGCACCCTCGTCCGGCTACTGCCGCTGTGGCTGTTGCTGTTGCTGTTGCTCTGGGGCTTGTCTAGGCGGTAATAGCGGTCGCCGCTGCCCGTCGTCTTTGGGCTGTCCTTGCCGTAAGCCGCGACAGCAGCAGCAGGCTGGTGCAGGGCGGCGACGGCGCAGCCGATGGCGACGGAGAGGGAGACGGAGGCTTCGGAGAGGAGGGTCGGTGCCGTGGCGGTCCACGCGGGCGCGTGAGTCATCGGCTGCAGGAAGATGAGGCGGGCGGAGATGAGGGGTATCACACTGTTACACCGGGGGGGGGAAGGGTGAGCATGTGCACACAGCAGGGGGTTCTTGTTGTCCCTCGGGGCTTCACTCACAATAGACGGATGCCAAAGACGGCGGCGAGTTGCAGACGCCGGGCCGGGGAGAGCGGAATGTCCCAGACGACGCTCGTGGAGAGGATGAACAGCGCCAGCTCGAGCAGCACGCCGGTAGATTCGATGCCGAGCCATCGAAAGAACTGCGAAGGGGTTTTAGTTTTTTTTTTTTTGTTTTTTTTTTTCCTTTGGGGGCTGGGGATGGGGAGAAGCAAAAATTCTCACCATGTTTTGGGATTCGACTCCGGCCCAGGGACTGGAGTCGTTGTCGATGAGCGCCAGACACAGCACCGATGCCACGGCCCAGACGCCGGCAAGCGCCGCCGTCAGCCGCGCCGGCCGGACGAGAGACGTTCCTTGGGCGGCGAAGCTCACGGACAGCGCGCAGGACATCCTCGCAAGGCCAAAGCACAGCACATAGGTGAGCAGGGCAACATAATGCGCCTGTTGTTGTCGTCAGTCTCCGTGTTAGCCAAACAGCAAACTCCCGCGAAAGGAAAGCGATAGTGTGAACGTACGATTTGGACGGCTTCGAGATTGGGAGCGTCCATTTCTTGCACTCTATTGCCATAGCCTTTCGAGATGCAAAACGAGGCCAAGATGGCGTGGACAACAGCGACAGACTAAAGACGGCGGAACCAAAACAACCAGCAATGGTTAGTCATCTCGGCGTTCTCCCAGTTCGATTCCAGACCCCGTCGATGAGTTCTCTCTTACAAAGGCAGCCGTGTATGTGTAGTCGTCGACCTCCCAGCGCCTCGTCCTCCGCCGCACCCAGATCCGGACTCCAAAGGCGCAGACGGCCAGCGAGTAGAAGATGCTCACGGCGCAGACCAACACGCTCACAGAGCCGACTTTCCCCTTCATGGCCTCGATTCGTTTCTTCGCCCGGCGTCGATTGAGACCACCAGCTGTGCCGGCAACATTGCCACCCGAGAAGAGGCGGCGAGGGGGGGGGGGTGGTGGTGGTCGGGGTTGTAATATGGGAGGTTTGTTGTTGGGTTCGTCGTTCGGGGATATTGCTGGCCAGCAATAAACATAAGCGAGCCTCAATTCTTCATAAAAACTCCGTGGGAAGAAAATAGACAACAGGGTTTATACGCGACTGGCAGCATAGCCATTACTTAATGAGCGATTGTGCCCAAACCGTCCCCCCCCCCCCCTTCCCCTTCTCTCCCCTTGTCCCATCCGCATATCGACGCCGGGGGGACGATCGTGTTGACCCCCATTGGCTTTACGGCTAGCCGGTTTCCAACTTGATCATTCGCCTACTGCTATCGATTACTTGGTATGTAATAAACTACAGACGAGACCCATCACATGGGCGCTCACTTCAGCCAGATCCAGTACGGCTCAGACTGCCGCCCCGAGCCAGGAAAATGCAAAAAAGTCACCACCATCCACAAATTCGATCAATTGGGTGTTGACTCCGAGGCCGAGCACAATGTATGTGAGGCCGAAATCCGTCTGGAATCTTGGCTTTTCAATGCCTCCGAAGCCAAGAGGTGTCCCCTGGGGCCCTTCCTCAGACGAAGGCGCTGCCAGCAGGCAGGGGGGGGCAGAAAAAGGGCAAGGAGGGAAAGCGCCTCCTGCTGACTGATTTCTGAGCCTTGATACCTGGATATAGTGGAATGGATATAGTCAAGTTGGAGGGCCGAAACAATTTGAAACTGGAGTTGCCGGACGAATTAGAGTACATTGGACACAAGCGAGGGGCCGGCATGATTGTCGGCCGAAGGATCAGACAGGAAAATAACACTTCTCTCACCTGGCAATTCCGTCAGATGAAACATGGTATTTTGCAAGTTTTTTTGGTACGGTGAGTGCTGCTGGTCTCTTTCGGTGTGAGTGATCCGAGCCTGGGAATGCGAATCATCGAGTTGCTTGTCTTCCCTTTAGAGGATCTAGATGAGCCCTCAAATCACATCGTGCAGTTACAAAAATATCGCATTTTCCAAAAAAAACCCTCCCCCTCTCTCATGGCATTTATTCAATCGTCCCATCGCGGACCAATTACCACTTGCAGCCAGCCCGGCTACGCTTCCCCCTTTGTAAAGGCTTTTTCCGTGAAGACATGCCCTGATCCATGAAAGTTCAAAATCAAGCAGTGACATGCCATCCCTCGAACAGGCAAGAAAGACCCTGATCAATGCTCGAAATAGTTAATTTGAGTTTTCCATACGTCGGCTTCTCCCGCCCTACCTCGGTGACCCTCTTCGTCTCAAAAGAACAAAAAGAGAAGGAAAAAAGGGGGAAGGAAAAAAGGCACCCGCAAACCTTCTTTTTTTTCTGGCCCTCTGGCACCCAGTCAGAAAAATACAATTTGGAATGCCGAAAGAAGGGCGACTGACTCGCCAGGTCACGCCCAGCAGGTTTCACGTTTCACGTAGATTCAATCTCTTGGCTGGGCCAAAACGTCTCGGCAGATGGGACACCCGCGCCAAAGTGCTCCTAGATGGGCGGCGACAACGTCAAAATCAGCGCCAAGGAAACGGCACCCTGGCATGATTGATGCCGGGGTTTTTTTTTTTTTTTTTTTTTGCTTTGTGTCGTGGGGAGCCAAATCGCGCGCGTGATGCCAGCATTCATCGTGCAAAAGAGCGGTATGCGCTCCTCGTACCCCTCCCTTGTATGGGAATTTTCGCCGACTTGTGTCATATGCGAGAGGCACTAGAGAGAAAGATCTACTGCTTTCATGAGATGTGACGGCGCAGGGATTTGCATTTGGCCATTCGAACCAAGACAAAACAAAAGTACCATCTGGCATCGTTGCAGCGTAGCAGCCAGGTGCCGTGTTCCAGATGGGCGCGGATCAGTCGTCGAGGTATTAAATCAGTTATCAATTCAATTACGCGCTAGAACACCCATCAATCCGTTGATCGCATCCTCCTGTTGCCAATAGACCTTCCACGGGCTACGGCTACGGAGCATGCTCTGCGTTTTGCGACGCGTCCATCACTCCGTGTGAGTACCATTCTGCAATAGTGCCAAATTTATCCTCGCTCCTCTCCAAAGCAGACTTGAAGAGGTCGTGTTTATCCACCTCTTCTTGTTGGCCGCGTCGAATCTTGCGAATCATGTCATTGCCAGTCGCACACTTGGGGCATTCGGCATCTTCTTCTCTACCACTCCGCAAGCATCTTTCGTGGAAGCTGTGCTTGCATAGAAAGTGGACGGTTGGCAAATCCAATCCCTGCCCGCATTCTGTACATCGAGTAGCCTGGAATATGGCAGGTTTCGAGTTGAGCTCTTCAATCTCGGACCGCCGTTTTTCTGTGTCGGTGCGAAGCGTTTTAATTCTGTGACGGTTGCTCGAGATCTGTTTTCGCTCCCGAGTGATTGTTTCCTGCAGATATGGCTTGATCATACCCATTGTCGCAAAACCACCGCCGGCAGACTGGCCAACCAGCGTTTGGATAACTTGCAAGGGTGCCATCAAGCCATCTTTGTCAATCTTGGCCAGGATGCCCGCAAGTTCGTCCTGCCCTGCTTCTTCCAAGATTTTCGGATCCGAAGTCAAGTATGCCAGGGCAGCAGGATACAACTGCGGTTCCTCCGGTCCATACTTTCGTAGTGCTTTCATCGCTCCTTGAGTGTCCCGTGCCGAGGTATAGGACCGGAAAATGTCCGACAACAGCCCAGCCTGCTCTTTCACCAGCACAGCACCGTCCTTGAAATTAGACAAGTGCGATAGCAATAAGACGTTTGAGCTTTCCATCGGCACGTGCTCGCCCTCGATCAGCTTTTTTGCCTTTGCCTCCCATTCTTCTCTGTGTAGACCTTTTTTCTCACCAGCCTTGTACAGGTACATTTCGAACAGGGTCGTATACAAGTCTGTTTGATCTGACGTTTGGATGTCTTTCTCTTCCAAGCAAGCTTCTAAAAAGACGATAAACTCGTCGGGATGATCGATAAATGACGAGAATGCCGTTCTTGGCTGAGGTGGTGTGTATTTGGGGGGCGGAAAGTCATCTTCATTGGGAGGTAGGCCTTCCACAGGTGGTCTCGTGCCGGCCGGTGTGCCCGTTGCCGAAGCAGGACTGATATATGGCAGAGTGAAGAGGTTTGAAAGGTTTTGTACAGCCGTAGCAGCGCCAGACGTAATTGCATTTGGCGACCGGCCAGCGCTCTCAACCACGGCAACCGGCGTTCGCTTCGGCCTATATCGACCAGTATAGTAGTCGCTAAACAGTTTGGTCGCCGGCTTCGGACAGTGCTCAATCAGGACTCGAGCATACTTCCGCAAGCAAGGATACGCCTTGAACAAGTTTATTAGTGCAGCCTTGGCGTAGACTTCAAGTTGAGCTTACAATTGCTGGATCTTGATGCCAAATATATTCGAGCGCAGCGGCATAATTCTTCGAATCCTCAATCAGAATGTCGACCACTAGTTCTGTTTCACCATGCTTCTTAGCCAAGTAAGCGGCCTGCTCGTAGTAGCCTCCTTGCCGGCACATCGAGATTGCCGTGTCAAGGTCGAATTTCAGGTCGCCAGGAGATTCAATAAACTTCTCCAGTTTCTCCTTGTCTTTGAGCTTGGCATAACAGTTCAAAAGCAACGTTGTGTGGTCTGCTGTTGCTTTTCTATGTTCATGCAGCTCTTCCAGATACCGTATCAGATTGTGTATTCGTTGCGTATCGAGGAACTGAAATGGTTAGCGACCGTAGCGACATAATGGTTGAGTGCTTACCTTTCTAATGACTTGCGAAGGTTCAGTGGTGTCGATTGCCCGAATATACTGTACCATTGAGCCATCATAGTCGGCCTTTTGGTATAAATAATCGCCAAATTTTCGATAAATGACGCTCTGATCCTTGCTGTCCATCCCAGAGTTTCGTGCCAGCTCCAACGCTAGCGGAAACATGTTTCGTTGGTATATCATATCCAAGCGTTGCTGGAGTGACTTTTCGTGATACCGGTACACCTGGCGGGGGCTTTAGCACATGACAGTATGAAGTTTTCGCGGATAACGTTTACCTTTCCTTGCTCTGTTACCGTAAATATATCGCCCCAGACCTCAAATATGAACTTGACAGGCGAAATAAGAGTCTCAGTGTGGGCAATGATGCGTAGATCTGGCTCGAGCAGCACGAAAGTAGACGAATCGAATAGCCCATCCGCCCCGTTCGTAAAGCGGCGACGGATAGAATCTGGCTCATTGCTAGTGACGGGTGGGCAAGCCAGGGCCATGTAGTCCTGATGTACAGCAATCATCTTCTTCGGCGATTCATATGCCTTAGGAGGGCCACGCCCATCCAATTTGTAGGTGTAGATGGCATCTTCTCTTGCCACGACAATGTCACCCGTGACAGGGTCCAGAGTCATGCATCCAACAGCACAACCACTATCCTCGACCGTTTTTGGTGGAAGTCCCTGACCTCTCTTTGACAAGCCAAGCTTTAGTATTCTAGACGTCGTGGACACAAAGAGAGTTGTGATCTTTTCATCTTCCATCAGCTGCACGCCGGTGACCGGTTCTTCCGATTCGTATACTATTCGTTGTTTCGTTCCGAGATCGTGGATCAAATCGCCGCGAATAACTGTGACGGCACCATTCGCAAAGCCGACAGCAATTTGAGAGAGATCGTCGAGGGTAGCAAAGGCGGAGATCTAGATCGGACTATCAGTTTCCGGACTTCTGACTTTCCTTCAGGTGATGAAACAAACCGGGAACTGCCGTCTGCCATTACTGATTGTGATTGTACTCAGGCACGTCGGTACGTTCGTCTTCTTGACGAGCTTATCGAGAGCCCAGGCTTTTAGAACGGGCTCGCTGCTCAAATCTTCCTATACAATTGTGTTAAAATGCAAAGTGGCACCGTCCAAACAGCACCCGACTTACTGCGACCGTAACAAGTATGCTGGTTCCCTCAACTTGTCGCATTTGCGTGACTTGGCCCGTCTCGTGCGCCTGGAATTTGTTCACCACTTTCCAGTTCTTGCCGATGATGCTGACAGAACCATCGCCCGATCCCAAGAACAAGCTATCTGAGCCAGCGCATACGCTCGAAACATCATTGCTTTCAAATAGCTGGGCAGCCTCGGCTTCGGGAGCGGCCACCCGAGAGACATCGAAGAAGTCAAACGACTTCCACTACGCAGCGTCAGCGGGTGCCCCGGGTTGCTGATAGCGACCAGTATATTTGTATTAATGCGCTATACTTTTGCAAAGTAAACATACCGAGATGGCCATTTTAGAGCGCGAATGGAATTTTGCTGAGGAAGCTGAAGCGTTGCCAGCGCGCAATGACGATGGCGGGACCTCGACTGGCAACAGCTGGGGTAGCTCTCGCTGTGGCGCTAATCGGAAATCCACGCCAGTGGCTGGTGCAGAGCCAGACTTCCCAAAAATGGCATGTTGACCATGAGAAGAAGATGCTTGCTTTCTTTGCATTTATGTTTCAAAAATAACTATTCAATCATGCTTCAAGTAGCGGGTATCTCGTAGAAAGTTCCGTCCCTCATCTCCCCAATTAAGTCTCGCTCTTCACTCGCCAGTAACCCCTTATCGTATGCAATCAATCATCTCTCTCGTTATGTCACCCAAGAAGTCCCCAGCCACAACATGTCACTCATTTGAGTGTATTCTATTCAACCTTCGAACTAGGGTACCCGTAATTTGGCACCTCCATAGGACTCGCCAATCCTGCACCAGGAGTGCCGATTCCTCCCCCAATGCTGTCTGGTCGGCCGTGGCCGAGGAGACCGCTCCTCACACTTGCGCCATCACCTTGCTTTGTATAGAGGCTGTTGCGGTCGCTGGGCACAGCTGCTGCTGCCCCCGTGGTGGAATACATACTGGTCCGTTCGGCTCCCAGTCTCGGGCCGCCAGGGTGCACCCCAGCAACTACCCCCTCGACGTTTGAGCTAAGAACACTGAGCGGGAGACTCTCCCGGCTGCCTCCCCAAAGTGACGATGGTGCTAGCGCTCTCACTGACGCATCAGTGTCCATCGATCTACGCCTGCGCCGCTTGCTAGATGAAGCGAGGGTCAGGATGGAGGCGTTATCTGTCAATAAGTTATTGGCGGTTGCGGTAGTGTAGGTTGTCGGATTAGTCGGTGGCGCCAAGTGCGCGGGTATCGCAGATGCCGGAGATTGGGTTGCAAATGGCTGAGTGAACTGTATTGAGTGACCGTGTGAGCCACTTGGGTTGTTTTGCGGTGCTTGGGTGTTGTTATTGGGTCCGATGGATTGTATTGTTGTCAAGGTCGTGGTCAAGGAGCGGACCGAAGGAGCTGGGCTCGAAAAGGTGCTGTCGCCTCCTCGCCTGGATTCGACACCTCCTCCTACAGTCCGACTGGTGCCCGTTACGGAGCTTGCGCCATGGCTAGGGGCAGTAATAGATCGCGCAGCATCGTTTTCAGTCGAGACGGTGCCCACCATGCTCCTTCCACCAGTTGCGGGTGGCGCCAAATCATCTACTGGGTATCGACCGGAGTGGGCAGCAATTGAAGTATCGCCTGTTTGGTGCGTCGCAAATGAATGTTCGCTGTATCGGTGCCTGTTGCCATGGTTTTGGCTGATTGTCCCAGACTCGGGGTACGGGTTGTTCAGCTTGCCGCCTCTGCGAGCCTTGATATGTCTCTTATTTCTTTCGGTGTCCGAGGAGTTCTTGAAGTTGGTGAGTTTTTTGACCCAAGTTGTAAATGGGCGTCGACGCTGAGGTTGACGATCTGTTGAGGGTCAGTAGATGTCACGTCAATGTGACGAACAGTGGGAATGGTTGTTTTCACCCTGGCTTCCGTGGATCATGTCCTCAGTGGTCATCATGGCGCCGCTTCCTGTTTCCGGGTTTTCGAGGTGCGAGAAGATGCTAATAACAAAATAGAGGCCCCTAGAGGTTTAGCCGTGCCGTTGTTGATGGACAGCCGATGATCTCTTGCCGCGTGGATATCAGATGATTAGGCTGTCACGCAGCGCGGCGCAGACAACGAGGGAGAGTCGAGGCACACTAGAATCACGTGACTGCGTAGGTGCTCAAACCTAACCACAATAAGTTTGATTGACTCTCACTATTATCTGTCGCATAAAGAGACGGTTTAATGAAGGATACGGGCTCGATAGAGGCGCAAATGTGTATGATAACCCCGCCGAGCCGAATGCTTGCTATTCGGATCCTGCCGTGCTTCAAGCTACCCCAGTAGAAAGTGGTGCTAGATTTATTAGTGGATCCAGTCAAGGTGGTAACATGTATTTGTCCGCCAGGTCTCTCAAGTATCTTACCTCTCTTCGACATCTTGCATAATTTTCACATCCCAAGTATTTTCCATATATTAGCTGTTTTATCAATGCCATAGCTATCCGCACATCTCGAATATTTATATGTTGTGGTCTTTACGACGTGTTCGACCTTATCATCGCGAAAGGTCAGAGGTAAGTACCAAGGGGACAAATATGCGTCACCACTGCAGGAAGCTAACTCCCCTCTGTCAACAATTCTCCATTGCGACATAATGTCGCTCGCCATGCCATGTCCATCCAACGGCTTCCTAACGATGTAATCGACAAAATTACGTCATCCTCTTCTATCGTGTCGTTGAATGGGGCCATTTGCGGACTTGTAAAAAATTCCTTGGATGCTGGCGCCAGCAAAGTCAGCATCGTACTCGACTATGTTCGAGGAAACTGCACAGTGGAAGATAATGGCGAGGGCATCCCACCAAAGGAATTTGCACTAGATGGAGGTTTAGCGAAACCGAACAGTATGTCCTCAGCTGGTCAGCATATTCATAACACTCATCAGTAAAACTCCAGGCACATCACGTTTTCCTCATTCCTCAAGCTACCATGGCCACCAAGGAAACTTTCTGGCTTCTCTTACAGCTTTATCGCTTGTCATAATCTCTTCGAAAATCGAGGAAGAAGAGTTTCATCGCTCTATTTCTATTCATCACGGCGCAGCCGCGTCGAGAGAGCCTGCTGATCCTGCCGCTGAACACCGAATTTCATTCAGCCATGGAACGCGAGTCGCCGTTTTTGATCTGTTTGGCTCGATGCCTGTAAGGGTAAAGCACCGCGCAACTGTGTTCTCCGCGCCACCATATCTTGAAAAAGAATTCAAGTCGCTCACCTATGACTTGACTGCCTTGCTGCTGGCCTGGCCTTCCAGTGTTTCAGTAACTGTGCGTGAAGCCCTGCAGAACTGTCAACTCCGGCTGAACAGTCTCTATGGGCTGGCTACGGATCGGCAGACATCCCGTCTCTTGATTCAAGCGGGACTATCAGACTCCGATGAATCCAATTCGTGGATACCCGTGGCTGCAGTGAATGGTAGTATCTCCGTCGATGGATGCATCAGCACGGTTCCTACCGCAACCCGAAACTCGCAGTTTATCAGCCTTGGGATACACCCTATTGAGAAATCTTCAGGTTGCAATATCCTTTTTGAAGAGGTGAACGAAATATTCACGTCTTCAAGCTTTGGCGTTATCGAGGACGGAGGAGGGGAGGAAACGTCCGCGGGTAGTCATCTCCCATCGGACGGGAAGCCTAGAAAAGGCCCGGAAAGATGGCCTATGTTCTATTTGCGATTCAAATGTGATGATGTGTCGACAGACGACCTTGTCCGACCGCGCAGCTCAGCCTTGACGGCTATCATCACACTTTTGCGCGCCGTCTGCTACGCCTTCTTACGAAAGTACAAGATGCGCCCCCGAAAACGCATGCACAATCGAAAGGTACTCTCCCCATTGAAAGAAGATGCTCGACTGTCACCGTTCCAAGGGGGCCAAAGCACTGATAATGCGCCTGGTAGCTCAGGGAAGTCGTCGTTGAATCTGTTCGATAATTGGCGTCGGATCAAGGTCGGCCATCATGTTAATATGACCTCAGCACAACCCAAAATCGTGGGATCGGGCGGCCAGCTATTACGGAAACCGTTTGCTCAGGAGGAACCGTTCTCTGACGGCCTCGGTTGCGGTGCTGACAGCCATTTACAAAACAACGAGATGAGGACCTTCGAAACTTTGGATACACATTGTTTAAAGGACAAAGGCCAGTGGCTTGAAAAGCTGATTCAATCTTGGGAAAATCCTGTGTTTGACGCAGTGGAACCTGCGGTACACCAATTGCCAACCGACTCTAATAATACCCGACACACTGCCTCGACCAATATCAGCGGCCAAATATCGAAAACATCTCTAGCAGAAGCAGAGGTTATTTCACAGGTGGATAGCAAGTTTGTGTTGGTCAAGCTGCCTCTTAGCCAAGTCACGCCCACCACCGACCCAGCTCAGTTTGCCCTCTTCGCGGTTGACCAACATGCGGCGGACGAGCGTTGCCGGCTAGAGGAGCTGATGGCGGGATATTTTGAGCGGAGAAGAGGAGATGTCATGCCTGTTATTGAGCCCCTAGGCCAGCCTCTGTCGTTCAAAATATCACAAAAAGAGGCCAAGATGTTTGCTGAGCGGATGACGTTTTGGCTGGGATGGGGCATCAAGTATCAGGTCGCGGATCCCGGCGGGGAGCCTCTGGAGGGACGGGTAATAGTCACCGGCTTGCCGCCGAGCATTCTGGAACGCTGCAGGGGAGAGCCACGACTTCTGCTTGACCTCTTGCGCAGAGAGATCTGGAGTGCAGAGGACAACCTTGGCCAAGGGTGTACTGGAATACAGCCAAGCGCAAATTTTCAGGGATGTCCACGTGGCATACTCGAATTGCTCCATTCAAGAGCATGCCGAAGTACGATGACCTCCACGGACTACGGTATTCACTTACTAACCAGCGTTTTGCAGGTGCAATAATGTTCAATGATGAGCTTACGCTAGCAGAGTGCACTTCGCTCATCCGACGTCTTGCTCAGTGTTCTCTACCTTTCCAATGCGCCCACGGCAGGCCAAGCATGGCACCTCTTGTGGACCTGGGCAATAAATCGGATGGTATTTTATGTACACTTCCAACGGCTGCGTTTCGAGATGGTTCTGCACTGCCTGTGCTGCCCAGTCGAGATGCATGGCGCCAGTGGATGGACAGCGATAGTTAACGCGAAAGCGGTGTTGTTGTTGCTCACGAACGCCAGTGCGAAAGATGCGAGTTAGTCGCTAGATAAAATCTTTTAATAAAATAAGTCCCACGGGTGACCTCAGGACGTGAATATTAGAACGCGTAGAGAAGGCAAAAGGTTAGATCAATCTAGAGCCAGTCATCAACCAGTGAGTGGTTCGAAGAGCCTTCAAGGCCGTTGACGGTCGACCATGCCGGTGAGGCGCGATCTTGTGTATCGCACAAGAAAGAATAAAAAGGCACAAATGCAAGGGGGGGAAACAAGGAAAAGAAAAGGAAGCTCGTCAATTCTGGATGGATACAAGTCACCGTGGCCTAGGCACGACGAGAAAATTAACTGTGGATCAATCTTCTTCACGCCCAAGGCAAGCCTTGGACCGCAATGAAAAAAGAAAAGAAAAAGCCTGTCAGACGTCCATCAACACCCACCCTGCTAGCGCGCCCGAAGGCTGACCGCCGACAGGGTCGAGATCATCAAGAAACGAGGCAAGTCGACATGAACCAACCAAAGGCCGGTCAATAACTGACTTGCACATCTCTCTATACAGCAGAGGCCCGAGAGCCAAAGCCGCCATCCTTGCGGACAGTTCGAGAGGACCAGAAGAAAAGTATTCACTCTAGGGTGTCGAGGATATTCAATCATCAACCAGGGTGGATTCTGTGGCTCTTTTGGGGAACCAAGAGTAGGTCGATTACTATAGAAATGATTCTCCTTGAATGGAGGTCAGCAAACCAGGCTCAAAGGGTAGAGGAGAAGCGTTTGGAAAGCGTCGGGAAGGGGGGGATGGTTGCTTCAAAGGTAGGGGTGCACATACTGAAGTATTGTCGACGTGAAGAAGAAAAGAAGAAAAGAAACACAAAACGAGGGAGGGAGGACGAGACTTTATACTGAGAATTGGTGGGGCACTGATTGCGCTCTCACCGCCTAAAAGTTTTTGTTGCTGGCAGAATCTGATTTTTTTCACTGGGGCGCGCGGTGCCTGCAGGGTCCCGATGGCTCGAGCGCTGGTGATTTTTTCACTTTCGGCCAGGGTCTACGACGATGTGGATTCAAAAATTCTGCTATCATGATATTTGAATGCACTTTTTTACATGGATATTGGAGGGAGGCTGGTCACCGCTTGGTTCTAGATTGCGGTTGCTGGGTGAGCTGTGGATGGTAGTGGCTGACCGACTTGACAAAAAGGAAGAAACAAAAAGAAAAAAGAAAATAAAAAGGAAAAAACAATACGAGGGATCAGAAAGCAAGGGCCTACCAACTATGGCAGTGATCCGGCATCCCATAATGAAAAGTGAATAATGAATAATGCACAGATTTGCACACCACTGCGAGCTATGGTGCTTTGCACAAATGGAATACAATGCAAGTTGTATCGATACAGAGCAAATAATTTAACAGAATGACTACATATATGCATTTCTTTGTGCTCCCGTTTACATTCCTAAACTGACTTCTCCCACTCATCATCTCATCTGTATCAAGACAGTCGCAGTTGGATAAGCCAGTCACCTTTCCACAAGCCGCCAAACGACACAACCTCAAGCAGACTCTCCATCACCCGTAGACGTGCCCTTATTAGGCGATCCCGGTCGTCTGTACAGCCCATACCTCTTGATCCAGTCAAGAATCAGCGGGTGCACCAGGTCTTGCGCGGCCCGGGGGCCTGTGTCCTGCACAAGCTGGCGGACCCGTGAGCTGCTCACGCCCTCCGCCACAGCACCGTCATTCCCATCATCGGGGAGCACATGTACCTTGCACATCCAGGCCGCGTCGCCGCCAACCCCGTCGAGACTGCTGCTGTTGCCCGCCGCGTCCCCCAGCGCTGCTCCGCCCAGCGCCGCGATGCATCGCCGCTGCGCCTCGCGCCCGCCGTGGTCCTCGCCCGGCCGCAGCAGCACCCGCAGCGAAGCGTGCGCGAAGAACGGCCCCAGCGCCCTCGTCATCGGCGGCGTCTGGGGCCGTGCCGCCGCCGCCGCCGCCGCCACCTCAGCCCTCCCCCGCCTCCCGCCGCCGCCGCCGCCTGCGTGCTCCTCCGTCCAGCCCGCCGTGTAGTACTTGGGATCCAGGATCCGCACCAGCGTGTCGAAGCCCACGATAAACTCCAGCTCCGCGCCCGGGAACCAGCTCGCGGCGCGCAGCGCCTCGGCCTTGCCGCTGAAGAACGGCTCCGAGGTCAGCGCCGTGTCGATGGGTACCTCGGAGCAGCCCTGGCCCCGCAGCTCCTCCTGCAGGTGCCGCGCGAACGCGTCCATCATCGCGAGGCGGTGCTCCAGCGGCGCCGGCGCCGCCGGCTTGTCCGCGTTGGCGACGGCGAGCAGCAGCAGCAGGCGCGTCTCCGGACGGGCGGTGGGCGTGGAGGCGGTGGCGGCCATGGCGGCCATGGCGGCGCGCTGCTCCGCGAGCACGGCGCGCACGGCGAGCTGGGCCATTTGCGCGTGCGCTCGCGTCGGCGGGTTGAAGCTCGCGTCCAGCACCAGCAGTCGCGAGCGTGGCCCCGCCGCGGCAAGGGTGTCCCCCGGCGGCGGTGCATGCTTCGTGGGCGCCTCCTCTCCCTGTATTTGCACGGCCTGCTTCCTCTCCAGTTCGTTGGTCTGACTGAGCCTTGACCCAGGGGCGCTGAGGATCGCCAGCCGAGCCGGCGACGCCCGAAACTCGGCAAGCATCGCCGTCAGTGTAGGAAGTATGCTGTCAGAGGGAACCGTGCCCGACATGGTGCCGCTGCCTCGGTAAGGCTTGTGTAGTCCTTTGCTAATTCGTAGTCTTTGCATGTAATGCAGACGGAAATCGTCGCTTTCGGGCGAGCTTGTGTATAGTTGCAGGAAGGTAATGGCGACCCCTCTTCGGAACCTAACGGCTCATACTATCAACGCACAAGTTATAAGTTGCACGCCAGACTTCAAGCCTACCTAGTAGCCTCTTTTGATGCTGAACAAAACAGTTTTACCAATGAAAGCAAACTCATTTTTAGTTTTTGCAACCTCCTGCTACCAAATCGGTCAGTTATTTTCTGCATCGGCCTCTAGGGTAACTCAACCTAGTTCTACCCCTTCCAGTCAAGACAGGACAGCCATTCTCATCTTGTCCTTAGAGGCCTTCTATACGGTGCTATTCACAAAAGAATCGCTGCGTACAGGCGAGAGAAGAGAACGAGGGGGCAAAGTGGTCGCAATGTTGGGGCAGCAGCCTGCAGGATGACCCGGCGCAACGACTTCTCGATATTGTCGTCCCGAAATGGCAGCACATATGCCCTGATGATTCCCCAACAAACATCCGCCGCCTTGCAAGAAGGTTGCTCCAGAAAAACACAGTGTTTCCAGTTGCTCGATCTTCTCTATAGGCTACACCAGCTTCTCTCCTAGAGGTAGACGGGGCGGGCGGAAGCTGGCCCCCTTCAGAAAGATTAGTAGAAAACACCTTGTCTGCGACTCCAAGGTCCTTCCCAGACGAGACACGGCGAATCATTTTCTCCGTGGCCGCCACCCAATCCAGGGATTCTGTCCCATGTTCCCTCGTTATTTTTTCCAAGAGACTTCACGTGTTGTTGTCTGTTTGGTTGGTTAGTCAGCATACATTTTACATGGCACATTTTATCCGACGCGCTCCTTTTCCCAATAACTAACTAGCATCTGCACTCTAACTCGCGGGTTGGCTTCAAATGCGCCTTGGTTAGCTACCCCGCAAGGAAGGAGAATAACTTTCTCTTTAAGCCGTGCTCATGTTTTTGCTTGATCGCTTCCGTCGTTTGCCACCAGTGCAGGGTCTATGGTGGTATTTCATCGAACATGGCCGCGGCCTATGGAATCTTATATCAAGGTGCCTGCGGAGGCTTCCTTGGTTATCGCGGGAGACAAAGGTCGAGCCGGAATCGGTATGATAAGATGATTCTTTATCAAATTTCTCCAACTAAGCCATTCAGAAACATTTGACGGCTGCACCTGCGCCTGCACCTGCGCCTGCGCTGGCGCCTCCGTCCCGCATCATGTATCACCCCGTCCCAGGATCATGGCAAAGAGAGGAACATCCCAACTGGCCAGACTCTGCTTTCCAGATTCCGGAAAACGTGCCATACGGAACGATATACTATGTTACAAAGGGAACGCAAATTAGCGTCGGAGCAACGGCTCACGTTGAGCGTCTACCTTCAGGCCACATTGTCAAGTATCCAAAGTCGAACCCGTACAACCAAAAGACGGAAGAGAATCGTCGGAGGGATATGAGGACCGAAGCCGCCATCTATCAACGAATCGGACAATGTCCCTATTTGCCTCGATTGATTGACTGGGACCCTGAGAGCTGTTGCCTAACTTTGGAATACCTCGAGAAAGGGGATCTGGCGACCTATGTCAGGGAGACGCCATGCGTTCCAACAGAACTTCAAACGCGCTGGGCTCTGCAGGCAGCTTCCGCTGTAAGTGTGCTCCACGCGGCAGATGTCATCCACTGCGACGTCACGCCACGTAACTTGATGCTTGACAAGGCTCTTGATCTACGTATTGCCGACTTTGCTGGCAGTTCGGTCGCAGGGTCCAAAAGTACGATCGCGGCCGGGGTAAGATATCAGCCTCCCGACTGGGATTGGAATACCCCAGCCAAAACGAGTCATGACATCTTCGCCCTGGGATCAGTCATGTACTTCATCATGTCCAGCGAGGAGCCTTACGCCGAACTTCCGGAAGAAGATGTAGAGAAACTATTTCGGGAAGCAAAATACCCCGACGTGTCACATCTGGTCTGTGGAGCTGTCATCCGAGGTTGTTGGGACGGAAGTCTTGAAACTGCAGAGCAAGTCGTTGCTTGTTTATCACAGGAATAATCAGTAAAGACGACAACTAAAAGAAGGTATGCATCATTAACAAGGCGGCAAAACGTACCAGCTACGAGACCTCCAAGGCTCCCTTTGGCAGGAATTTTTCGAAAACCAATGCAATCGTTCCTGTGGCTGTAGGTAGGGCCAGGCGGAAGTAACGGGAGCAATACCTGTTCCGTCCGGAGTAGATGCTGGCTTGATACCAGTGAGGCGGGCCGGCCCGGCTCAATCCAAACAAAGCCAAATTCGCTCTCCACCCAACCAAAATACCTCGATTATTCCTAGTTGACATCAAACATGGCGCATGGTGACAGTAGGGAAGATTCGTGCTTTTCAACTTATCGCTGCCGTCCGTAGCGTGTTGACATCGGCAGGCGTTGCTCCCTTCAAAGGCCGACGCCGGATGCCTCACGAGTGCCAGCAGTTTTGCAGATGACAACATGTATTTATACATTACTCCACGGGAAACTCATGTGCGTTACCGGCAGCCGAAGATAGATGTGCAACAACAGCCAACATGTACATTATCTAACATAGTATTTCACCATTACAAGCCATGAGGAAATCCAGCATCATCCAGCCTCGCTCTTACATGCCGTCCAATACAACAAGCTTCCTTTCTCCTTCTCATATCGTAAAACAATCCTTGCGTGACAGAAAGGGGAATCTTTATGCATCGCAACAAAAAATAATGAGAAAATGCAAAACCAAAAGTACAAGGGCGACCGCTTGAATGATTAGCGGCCGACTAGCATTTTCGCTGCACCGTCGTCGACCAAAGGAAACCCATTGACCTCAGTCTCTCGTTCCAGCTGCCTAACATTTCTTACTCATATTGCCGATGATTCGGGTAAAGGGCCAGGATGTGTTCAGATGTCCCGACAATCCACTCAAGCTTGCCTCTTTCCAGGCTCATCAGGAAAGGATCCGTCGGGAAGCCGTCTCCAATATTCGCGATCAATGGGCGAATACGATTCACAAGTAGTTGCATCGTCTGAGAAGCGCTTCTAACGACATCACGGTTGCCCTGCTTTTCCCATTCCTATAAGAATTATTAGCATGCTGCGCTTTTGACGTTCGCGTGTGCAAGGAGGTAGCTTACATGGCTATGTATGCTGTCAGAAAAAGCATGGACTGCCATTTCAATCCATTCCACCTCCTCCTTCAGTCGCGGATTCGGCTTGAGATCTTTCGAAATCGTCGCAATCACAACCAAAAGCATCAGTGGCGGCAGGTTCGCAAACTTGGCAGCTGGGTAGCGGCTCAAGCTGCGTCTGAAGATTTCCGCTTCTTTCCCACTCTGCACCCACTGGATGAGGGCCTCGTGGAGGCGTCCCGCATCAATGGCTTGCTCGATGAGCTGAATGCGCTGGTTGAGATCATTGTCGGCCTCAATTTCGCTCTTGTTCATCTGATGAGCATACGCTCCTGCCAGAGCATTGACGTTGTTCGCGGGACCGACATTTTCGGAAGGGCCACTCGATCCATGTGGGCTTCTCATGTGCTGCTGTGCTCGCATATACTGCGGGCTGCCCATGTATGGCTGCGTGTTGCTTGCAGCTTGGCTCGGTGCGAAGCTCGCAGGGTGGCTGGCTGTGTTGACATTAGTGTTGCTAGCGTATCCATGCGATGCAACTGTGCTGGGCACATGGTGACTCTGGTTGCCAGACACGCCCGGTAGCTCATGGACGGGTTGCTGTTTGAGCTTGTACAGCTCAGACTGCATCAACGATTGTACAGACACCAGATTAGAGACCATTTCCGTGAGTTGGCCGACCTGGGATCGGAGCTGGTCAATTTTGTTGGAGTCTGCCATATGCTGGGCCTTGAGCTGTTCAAGCTGATCATGGTGTTGCTGCTGAAGGTCACCAATTGCACGTTGAGCTGACTGCGTCGCGACTGAGTTCAACGTTGGCACCAGGCGCTGCGTTAGAGTGGAGGCAATGTCGCGCTGAACAGCGGATGATACAATTGGGCTAATGCGATCGGCAATCGAGCTCGAGAGCTCTCCTGATCGCAGAACCTGTTTCAATGCCGGCGGCATCGCAGATTGTAGCTCCTTTTGCACAACTGAAACAACACTTGGTTGAAGTTTGTTGAAAAGGGTGTCCGCAACCACCTTGGTCTTCTCGCCAATGGTCGGGATAACCAACTCGGTAAACTGTCTGTGAATGGTAGCTTCGAGATATTGCTGAGTGTTCTCATTTAAGGTTTCGGAAACCTGGTCGAGGAGCTTAATCTGATGATTGTTGAAGCTCTCGTCTCTGACGCGAACGCCTTCGTCAATCTTACTCTGCATGTTTCTGAAGGATGACTTCAGCAGGTCCGAAAGCTGAGCAGAAAGTCGGGTCTCCAAATTGGCAATGACATGTTCCATAGCGTCAGGCAAGATGCCATTGGCACCTTTGTTATCCGTTTTATCGGATTGCCCATCACGGACAGTCGCAGACGACACATGCGACGAGGATTCCGTTTCCTTCGAGGCGGCAGATTTCTTCTTTCTAGATTTCTTCTCCGGCCTCTCAGGTTGATTCTCCCTGGAAGATTGGGCGGCGGCATCGTTGTCTTTTCCATCATTGCGAGATTTGTTTGCAGCGAGATTTGTTTGCATGGCAGGTTCGACTGTTCGCTGGCTAATTTCGCTGTGGTTTGAATGCAACGAGCTGTTGCTTTCCTTGGCGGAGCTTCGGTTACTGGGACGAGGTTCAGGCGTGGCATGGACTTCTGTGGCTTGCGGTGCCTTCAACTTGGACACTGTGACGACGCCCTCGGTGACAGCATCAATTGCCTGCAGAACCTTGTTGTCCTTGGACCATCCCAGCTCATGCTGCTTGATGAGCATGCAAGCTACGCCCTTCGAGTGCATGGCATACAATTCAAAGAGAGTAGGCTCGTCGGCATCCTGCGTCATAGCAGGATTGCACAGAATATCAAGGCTTCTTAAAACGCCTCGATTTGCGAAGGAGTATTCCCGGACTCCGGAGATCACAGCGGTACTATCCGGCTGCGAGATGGAGGAGTCCTGACTGACAAGTCGCTGAATGTAGTCGGCCTGAGAAACGCTCCTGAGGTTGTACTTCGGTGCCGATAGATGCGCAAAGTAAATTGAATTTCTCGTTGGGTGACCGATAACAATCATGCCACTGGCGGGATGGTACATGACGCTGCAAACAGCATCTGATTCCTTACTATGAGGTAGGTTGAACTCTTGGACAGGCTTGCCTAGAGCTAGATCCCAGAGCTGTAGAGTATGGTTTTGTTTCATACCAACAATCATGTAGCGAAGGGCACACCTCTTCTGGTAAGGTCGGAGCTTGTCCAGCAATAGCACTGATGTAGGCCAGGCCTTTTCACCTTCCGGTGTGCTAGCAAGCGTCATCAAAGGCTCTTTGACCTCCATGGTATTGTGCGCAGGCAATGGAGAGCGACCGGCAGTTCCTTCCTTGGCGGCAGTAAGGTCGCGAACATCCCAGAACTTGACCCGACCGGACTTGTCCAGGGAGACGACGACAGTGTCATCCTGACTGAAAGTGAAATCTTTGCCTGCCTTGCCGGTGTTGATCTTCAGAGAGCATTCATTGAACAGTTTTTCAGTGTCTGCAACACGGTCATGGCCAGGTTTAAACAGATTGTTCTGAAGAATATGTGTGGGCCAAACAAAGTTGATGCATTTCCCACGACCGACGGCAAAGAATTCAGGGTGGCTCGTCGATGCTCTAGCACGCGTCTTCAAAACCCCGCCCGGAGCATCGCCTTCCTGCGTAGAAACTGGGGGAAGGGCGAAGCCGTACTGCTCCAGATGGGCATCGTCGATGTGGTCTTTGTCGCCGTCCTTGAGCTGAACCCAGTACACAGTGCCGCTAATACCTGTACCGATTATAGCCTCCTTATGAGGCCCTTCGTGGTCCGGGGGCGTGACGGACATGCCAACGTTAAAGATTCGATCCTTGGTATCTGTGAACACCTTGGCGTCCTTCCCATCATCCTGTCGGATCACTCGAAGCCCGCCTTGCTTTGACATGCCATAAGTCATGTAGGTTCGCGAAGCAGTGTACAGGTTGCGGTCGATTTGATCAAACTCCTTCTTGAGGCGAGCAATGTCCATAATAGATTCTTCGCGAAACTGCGGTCGGGGGTCGGTCGCATCTTCCTGAAGGCTGATCGATATCCAGGGCTTCATCGGGAAGTTGTACACCTTCACGGGGGGCGTTTCAGGCTCTCCTATGACAAGAATCTCGTCTTGGTCGGCGCTTTCCCAGCTGTCGGCAACAGCTTGATCCTCTTCCGCTAGAACGCGGAGAGAAGTGGTGCTAGGAACAAGCACCTGGCTTTCAAAAAGATCAGTTTTCAGATCTTTGCTCACATCAACATTGGATTCAGCCACATTGGAGCTGGCAGACTCGTCAGCGTTGTCATGAGCGTGCATCTCGGCGGTCTGGCTGTCGAGAGCTGGGGCGTTGTCCACGCGTGTTGGCTGCTGCTCCGCGATGGCGACAGTTTCGCGAGCATCCGAGTCAGCCTTGTTGATTAATTCGCTAACTGCTGAAGGCATGGGCTCCGTGGGAACTTGGTTGTGCTGACCCGATGCAAGATCTGCGGAAGGGGAAGTTTGCGTGGGCGGCTGAGAAGAGTGCTGAGACTGGTAAGCAACAGCACGGTCAAGATGCTGGCTCGCCTGGTCTCTGGAGGTTGCATGGGGACTCTGTTCGTTGCTACGCGTCGCTGATTGCTCGCGTAGGTGGTGGCTCGCGGGCGAGCCCTGGTCCCTTTTGAGAATGTGTAGCGGCGCGGCGTTTGCACCTGCGAGCGCTTGTGGGCTCTGCGGAGACGTTTCCGCAAGCCTGCCAATAAGCTGCTGGTACAACACGGCGGACATGTCCGTTTGAGCATCTTGTGACGCGTTGTACGGATACGACGAGCCGTTTGAAGCAGGTTGCCTAGCATCAGTGAATGGCTCGGACTGCTGCTGCTGCTGCTGCTGGGACTGGGGCTGGGGCTGGGGCTGCTGCTGAGACCCATAGCCGTTGTGGGCGTGCATCTGGTGCTGCTGCTGTTCATAGTACAGCTCGTGTGGCTTTTCAATATTTTGGGGTGATTGAGTTGGGCCTTGGCCAGATTCCGCCAGGGACGGCTGGTCTGTCTGGCTAGGCTTGGGCCGGTTGAGAAGATTCAGCAGGTATGATCTCGTATCGGCCGGAGGAGAACCATTGTTGAACGGATTTGATGCTTGCCCTGCAGCCATCTGCGACTGGCTCGGGGCTGGTACGTCATTCTCGGAATTGCCTTTGATCAGGGCGGCAAGCAAACCACTGGGGTCGGCGCCAGCGGGTGCAGGCTGGTGAAGGCGAGCTGCCGCTGGGTTCTGGGGCAGGCTGGGCTGCTTCTTGTGCAGTTGCTCCTTTTCGAACTGCTTCTGAGAGTTCGCGCCAGCAGAGCTACCGCTGAACTTGAGGAGGTTGAGCAAACTGGAGGTGCGATCAGAGGTGCGATCAGAGCTACGATCTGGGGCACCGTTGCTGCCAGAAGGCGGTGTCGGTGCGGCCGGGAGATCCATGGCCGCAGAGGAAAAAGGGAGTCGAAAATGGAGGCCACGAGGCGTTGCGACGCAAGTTACTTGCGGAGCTGCGCTCGGCGTAGCGAAACGAGTTGAAAATCAAATTGTTGGGGGAAGAGGGAAAGGATAGGTTAGTAGAGGGATAAAGCTGAGTCTGGGTGGTTGAACTATTAAAAATTATTAGAGCGAGCTGTCCATTGCGGTGGCGGGTCAGCGCTCGCTCGTAGTGGCCCAACTAATAACCCGGGCATGTGCTTAGTCATCCACTGTCACGGCCCAATGCTTGAGGAGGGATGGCTCGGGCTGGCTACAAAGCGCCTATTTTTTGATGCGTTGGGCTTGACATGACTGCTTTGGGCACCTGATGGCACCTGGTGGCGTCTACAGTAAATGTATCACCGAGAGGTGGTGGTGTAATGGCGCTGAGTATTCTTGCTTCACAGGTTCAGAAACGATCCAAGCTCCACGCGTGGTTCTCATGACCTGGTCAATATTTGGCCTGATTACAATGTGTATCGCGCGCGTAACAGTACTAACAAACTTATGTATTTCCATATCAGTTCTGCCATGAGGATATCAGTGCCTGGAACTTTAGCTCGCAAAATGGTAGCCGGCGCCTTTGCAACGGTAGTTACTAATTAAGGTGGCAAGCTGTTTCTGAGTTTGAGTCCTAATGACTTTGGCCGAGTGGTACTCGCCCCACCAAATTTATCCAGCTACAGCTTTTCTTGCCATTGCATCGCCGCCAGACATGTACAACCGCCGACAACTTCGACTTCAATATTCGCATCCTGTGCAACCCGTCGCAATTTCCCTACCACATCAGCCCCCGGCTTCTTATCATAACATAAATAGCTCATATTTTCTTTCGACATCGAGATTAGCCTGCGGAGCGGGCAAATTTTACGCCTTGTAGTCGACCGCGAACCAAAGCAAGCGCAGGGCAGTGACCACTCCCGAACCACGGCAATCGGCCTTCTTTTTCCTTCTGCCACGGTCGCTTCGAAGAGTCCACCGCAAGGTTTTCAGAAGAATCATCACGCAGTATCGACCGTCACTTTGTGACTTGTGTGACCTCGAGCGCAGACGCTCCCTCCTTCATTCATTCATTTGCCGTTCCGCCCCCCTGTGAGCTTGGCCACCGTACAAGTCGAACAGCGCCGCCGCGATGTTTTGTCTGCGCAGGTACGTCATGCGCCCAGTGCTGCCCCCCCCCCTCCCCCCATCCTCTTTCAACGGTGCACCCTCCTGACCGAAAAACCGTCGCAGCTGGCTCCCCCTCCTCTTCATACCGACCAACGCCTCGCCGGCCTTCATCTTCCTCTTCTTCGTCTGCACGTACTTCCTGCACCGCCCATGCGTCTACTGCAGCATCCTGCTCATCATCCTGTTCCTCACGAGCTGCAACTGGTCCGATCGGTGCTTCTTCGACTACAATAGCAACTGGTTTCTGCCGCGCGCGACCAGCGCGCTCGAGGAGCCGGCCGCCGCCTCGTGCGCTGCTGGCCTGAACTGCTCCGCCGCGCACAACGGCGCGGGGCTCATGCACAATGGGACCGTCTTCCGACTGCTCAACTCCACGGCGAGCACGATCGCGAGGGCTACGGTGGCGAAGCCAGAGTGGACGGGACTGGGGCTAGGATGGCTTAGGAATCTGCTGGGGCAACGAGAGTGGCAAATTGAATGCATGGATATATATATTCGACTATAATTAAGCGACAATAAAGTAATGATCGAGCGACTCTTGAAGAGCGAATGATAACCTACACGCGTACAGAATTCCCAGTGTGCAGTCGCCACTTGCCACCTTGTGTAAGTGAACAGTGAGTGGGCGGCAAATGGACTTATCACCCAATAGTTGGTATCTCACCGATCTGCGAAGTAGCCAGTATATTAAACACTGTTGTGAGGTGATATTACCCATCGTTAAGATGGGTGACATGTATATTTAACCCTCGTCGCGGCGCGACATACCTGAGATGGGTAAGATGCCTCCAAGAGCACATATACATGCTACCGCTCATCCATTGTATCATGCAAATATTCGTTAGTATTGATATCATGGCTATGTTATGGATATTTCGTGGCTATCTACATTATGGCATTCTCAGTTCGTTTCAAATCAATCACAAAGCACTCTCCTCCACACTCCATCTCTAAATTTTCCATTACAGCTCCGTTTTTCCAGTCTCTTCGTAGGACAGATCATCATTTTCATGCTGATCCTCCTCCCAATCCTTATGTATCGCGTTCTCGCCGGGTTTCGCTGATTGCAAAGGTCCTTCTTCCTTGTGTTCATCCAGTGCCTCGAACATCGGTTGTTCGTCCTGCGTCTCGGGCAGGGTGGGCTCATCTTGGGCCTCTGACATGTTGTGTTCCTCTTGCTTATCCAGCATGGTGTGCTCCTCTTGCTTATCCAGCATGGTGTGCTCCTCTTGCTTCTCCGACACCGTGTTTTCCTTTTGCTTCTCCGGCATAGTGTGCTCCTCTTGCTTCTCCGGCATCGTGTATTCCTCCCGCGTCTCTGGCATTGACTGCTCGTACAGGGGTGACTCCACCTCGGCAACCCGTGCTGTCTCGGCTGCGGGCACAGACACCGTCTCCGTCACCGTGACGGTTGACAATGGCACAGACACCGCCAAAGACGCATGGGCGGCTTCAAGAGCGGACGTGCATGCCGCGTATGAGCTTTCCATGGGGTGAGGCACAGCAGCAGCTGTCTGTTCATGACTGGGCTGCCTAGCCACTGTTTCCGTGGTACGGGATTCTTGTGGCGGCATCGCGGGTGCCGGCAACGAATTTTCGCCTTTTCTGGTCTCGACATTGACGGATTTGTCAAACCCAATTCCAAGATATTGCAGAAGAAGCACACAAAGAATAAACACGAGTAGCTGGACAACGTCTCGCGGCCCGTATTTAAAAGCGTCCGCCCAAGAACCACTTCGCACATCCATCACCGAGGCGATGGACCATGGCTGAGCAGGTACTTCTCGATCTGCCGGCATCTCCGCCATCACTTCTTCTGGGGCAGCTTCGTGGCTTTCAGGTTGACCGTATATCTCACGCATCCTCTCCTCGTACAGTTCCCGTGCGTCTTCATGGGCAGGTGGTGCGTCAAAAGCATCGTCCGCAGCATTTAGCTCCATGTGAGTTGAGGCTGCTATTTCGGCTTCTATAGCCTCCCGCTCTTGCGTGGCTGCGATTCGTTCGAGCTCATCCACAATCGATGGATCAATGATGGGTTCCAGCTCAACATCGACCCTCTCCATTTCCTTCCAGCAGGCGTCCCAGGCACCGGCCTTCATAAGACCATTGCTAGCGTAGACCTTGGTTCGAAATATCTTGCCCTCTCCTAGAGAATCGTATCGAATATCAGATTGGCAAGTCGAGCACCAATGACGCTCCTCTGCTGTGGCCGGGCTTTGTTCGAAATCTTCGTCATCACTGCCAATTTCATCCTCCGGCGAATCCATAACATTCGAGGGTCCGAGATAGTGACCGCATTGAAGAATACGAGCACGACGTCGAAGAGGTAGCTCTAATGCTTCGAGCAATCGCTCCTCCAGGATTTCAAAATCATTTTGCGGGTGTGGTAGCAAGATGCCCCTGTCACAAATCGTGTCTCCAACTCGGGCTTGCAGCTGCTTCCATGCTTCGCGTAGATTTTTGGAAGCATCGCTGAGCTCGCTTGGCCGCGCGTTATCCATCAAGTGGCCCCATGGCCACCGCAAGGGTAACAGCGTAACATGTAGAAGAACCAGGGGTGGCGTGTTGCGCTTGAATCGAGGCGGCGTCTTCTTCGGAGAGAATTGCGTGGTCACTGCCGGTGACCCTATTCGTGAAATGCTCGATCGAGTAGCTCTACGGTTTGAGCGAGCGGAGCCCGAGACTGACGGCGGTGGGGAGTTCATCTGCATAGCCTTGACCGAAGACGGCGATCGAAATGGCGGCCGTGGATTCTCTCTGACTGTAGGTATAAATTCTTCATCCGGGTCATAGGGCTGCATATCAGAGATCCTTGAACCACCAGTTAATCTTCGGGCCTTGGGCTGCTTCAATTGGTCTGCCTCGGCATTGGAGCACGTCGAGCTCCTCGGGCTATGGTCACTGAAGACGTCATCATCCTGGTCAAGGTGTGAGCTGTTGTCACCCGCAGAAGCTCTACCGCCAGCCGGTTCAGAGCCTCCTGGCGACCGTCTGCCATCAGAGATGCTCGCGAGGGAATGCCGAGCTGACTGCTCAAATTCGGATGCCGGCTGACTAGGCGGCCGTCTATCGCTCTCATACGATGCATTGGATAGACCCGAGTTTCTTCTATCAGCGAGATCAATGTCCTCCGCCTCCGCTTCAACGCTGTTCAGAATTGTTGCATCTGAGCCCTCGGAGTCGACACTGACGTCGTTGGCGGGAGTCAGGGCTGTCATGTCGGAATCTTGTGGTGCCGGGGATTCGGATGGGCTATGCACCTCATTAGCTGTCTCGGGTAAGCAGGAGTCGTCGATATGTATCTCGAAATTGAGGTCGTCGTCTCTATCCCGGCGTCTAGGCATGGGCAAGAAAGGCGGAGAGTCTCGAGAACGGCGGTCAGAGCGGCGAATGCGTTTGCGGGCTATGCTTGGCAAAACGATGAGGAATTGAGGGCAGCCCGGAGGAAGATGACAGATAGACAGATACCAATGAGCCAGGGAACTAATATTGGACTTGTCCGGTACAGCTTTGGCTAGGTTGTCCTGGCGGTGGTCTTGCGGAGGCGACAGGGTGCCTTTGTTTATCTCCTGTGTTGCCCCGCCAATACATCGGTGAGCTCACGAAACCGATGTGCAGCAGACCAGCCGCCCAACACAAACACATCCTGGCTGGGTTGAAACGGGCATTTCATTATTCTTTGAGGATTTGGAGGCATTCGATTCTCGCTTGAACTAACATTACGTTTTGGCTCGTGGTAGTGTGCACTTATACAGTCAATAGGAATGCTGGGGCTGTTTGGCTAGTATGCTCTGGCGGGGTGCTCGCATAATGTGGCGTGTATTTAGCCAGAATTGCTGGAAAACACCGAGGTGTCTGTCTATGGGGTTTTTCTCTCCCGCCCTGAAACTCTATGTCAATGCCATCCCGAGACAAGCAAACGAAGCGGCTGAACGATTGTTGCTGGTTGGTGATTGAAGCCCTGATGCTCTAGGGTATGTTAGGTTAGTAAGGAAGCCTCTCGAAATCATCCATGTTTGTGTAGTTGTTGAAGGACGTTTATATTTAGTTGCAACACCGAGCCATGCTTACATTTTTTCCTGAAAAACATTCTTTACAACTTTGTTACTTGCTGTGTTCTTCCACCTCAGTCCTGGCAACCACACCATCACTCCTCTGAAGAATATTTGCCCAGGGAATCGCGAGCTTGCCCTTACTGTAGCCAACAAACATCCTCCTTGTTAGACGAGTACCAACACGGCGGCCCAATGAATTGTATGTCCTCGTAGCTTCATTGGCGAGTATATGAATATGAGTTTTTACAATTCTGAACATTCTGTGGCCGATAGATTTCGGCGGATACTGAATGTTGGAGCTGGGCGGTTCGTCGCTGACGATTTCTTCGCCAAGTGGGAGAGCCTGAGTCCAGGTCCGAGAGCCCTGATCGCTGTCTCACATTTCCTACTTCGAAACGATTGCCGCAAGTGATCGTTGTGTTGATTGAAGATTGCCGATCCGTTTCTTATTAAAACTTAAAAAGTAGCTTGCTGGCGGGTGCATCACAATGAAATCCTGACTCTCATTTCATTTCACTCTGTATGCATAGTATGTGTATATAACTTGGAATTTCATTAGTCCTTACATATTGTCTATTTACATCGGACAGGCAAGCTTAACACTTTTAGCTGGCCTTGCCAGTCATTCTCTGCTCAGTGCTGTTCATATGCCTTGCTTGACTGGCGTTCATTTTTTAACATATGTTACTCCTGTATCGTCCGACCGCCGACCGTTCTAGGCCGATGGACGGGGCGTATTCCCTCAGCGCAGACCCGACGCCCCTAACTATTGAGTGCTCTGTCCTGGCATTTAAAGGTCCTCGCAGAAGTCGTTGGTCACGGTGACAGTGACGGTCTGGGTGGGCTGAGGAGCGGTCGTGACGGCGGCGGTGATGCCCCAGCAGGAGCAGGCCGATGAGTAACGCGCGGGGCTGTCGCAGCCGGAAGCGTAGGCGGGAACGACGGTAGGGACCGAGGTGGCGGCGCGGACCTCGTGCTGGATCTCGCGCTTGGTCTTGGGCGCATCGGGCTCAACGGTGGTGGTGACGGTGACGGTGCTGAAGAAGGGGAGGAGATGTCAGCATGGCGACAGGCTTCTCATGTAGGCAGGGACGGAATGGAAAAAGACTTACGTAGCATCAGGGACAATGGTGGTCCTCAGGAAGTTGGAGCAGTCGGCCTTGCGGGAGGTAACGGCAAGAAGGCCGTCACGAGTACCGGTGACCTGGCGGGCACAGTTATCACCACCGCAGGCCGCGGCGACGACGGCAACGAGGGAAGAGATGACAGCGAAGGACTTCATGTTCACAAGGGATGGGTGCTGAGGTAGACAAGGTTGTCGGAGTATAAGAACGACCGATGTTTGACGATGAGGGTTGGAGAGTGATGGGGGGGATGGAAAGACAAGCAAGCCCACGGGACAGCGACCTGGCTAGCTATATACCATCAGCGGCGATGACCATGTATGTAGGCCAACCTCCCCCAAGAGAGCGAGGTGCATGGATGGATGGGAGGATTCATGGCCCGAGTCCCTACCGGGCTGCTGTACGTGCGGATAGCTGAGCGGGTCGGCTTTTCGACCATTTGGTCTTTTTCCCCACGGCCAAGCCGCGGCCTATTGTTTGTTCCGAGCTAGCTAGTCTGCCAATTCAATGCGTGAACGTAATGCCGCGCACCTATCGGAAGCCCGACTTCCCACATGAGGCAGGTAGAATTGCTGTTGAGTAAAATCGTGGCGTCGGGGCCTGTTCGGGGGGGGCCTGAATAGGCGGGTCCGCTGGGAAGAGCCACCATGTTCTTCAAGCCCGACAAAAGTCAGCTCCGCCAGGGCTCATGTCGCGCTCCTGTCTTGGCAAGAAAGACGAAGGGTTTCGCATGGCACTGTCGACGAGGCAGACAAAGTCAGTGACGGACTAATTTGCAAGTCCAACGGGTGCCGAGATGACTGTTTGTAAAAAAGGCACATTGTCAATGGCTGTGGGATGCCTGGGTGCTGGTTACTGAGGAGCACAAAGCGAAAAACACCGGATTTGAGGCGCCGCCCATCCTTCTGTGCCTCTCAGCCTGTACGGCGCAATGCAGAATGCAATGCAAATTGTCCCACTCTGTCATATCGCAGCACGGGGTCATTCCTTTCGACCCCAGCCCCGATGGCGACACGGGCAAACCGCGAGCATGGACTGTTTGACCTCCGCCTCAGCTGGAACCTGATTCCGTCGGTTAGCCACCCGAAAGGCGGCCGTCTTGCACGCGTAGTCAAAAAGAAGCGGCTTGTCAAAACGCTGCGAGATGTGGCTGGAAAGTTTCAAACGACGTTGCAACGGGAGGTGGCCTCCTCACCTACAGCCACCACTGCAACTTGATGGCGTAGCACGGTATACCGCCCACCTGCGACGACTATATACCTAATAATAAGGCAGCTCAGGTTCAGCTGGCGGCGGTGAGGGGCAACTCTGCAGGCAATGTCTGGGGGAGGGGGGAGGGCGTCCCGTCCGGGAGGCGGGAGGGGGGATTGACGCAGTCCAGGGCAGTCGTTTGTGGTCTCGTCCACGATGCAGACTGATGGGCAATAGAGACAGGCAGTGAGAGGTCCGAGCCGGCAGATTGTGGCGAATCATCAGGTCCCAGGCTGAGGAAGCGGCCGAAAAGGGCGACCGAGCAACTTTAAAATCGTCGAGGGCTGAGTAGACTCGCTAGGCTTGGCGAGCGAAATCGGTGCGTTGGTAGCTCAAGGGGATTATTCGTACAACTCCACAGATTGCATCGAACGGCATAACACTGGCCGATAACCCATTTCTATGCAGTAATGCGTTCTGTACCACTGTGGAGCGAAGCAGCATCCGTAGATGGCTAAATGCACCTATAATAAATGGAAGATTCGGTGCCAAGGCTAGTACCTGAGAACTTTGGCTGTGCTGGTTGGTGGTTGGTACTAGCGAGGAGGGGCTGCAGAAAAAGGACCGCTAAAATACAGGGCTTTCCCGCTCTATCCTAAATTAGCAAGTCGGCTTACGGACGGAGTACAGCCACTTTCGCTGGGCATCGTGAGGAACAGTACACGTGTATGTCTCGGGCGGGCGGGTTGGTATCTAATAAATAGTCTTGGTGTGTTCGGTTCCCTAACAACACACGTGGTGATGGAACTCGGCATGGGCATTGAATTTAAGTTTGCGTCGATGGCTTTCGGTTAACAAGGCTCGGCACTTCCCCCAACTACCTTCTGTCTGTTATTCATTGTCGGGATTTACAAGTTGCCATTTCTGTATTGTCTCTGAAATTTCCAATTTTAGCAGCACACTAGTTGTAATATCTACATAATTGGTAGTGAGTGGTGCCCATGCAACACCCTGCTTCTCGGTGCTCTCAAGACTATTTCTAAGGTGCATCAAGTCGGTAACCCCGTTCCCAGAGTTCATGGGGCTTGGGCTGCGAATCATATTTATAATTAGAAAAGGTTGCAGCTACTACAGAATAGGTCGCGCCCTTATTAATGTCAGCGCAGCAACCGACGAGTAATGTCAGAAAGTCTCGCAGGGGATGGTCAATAGATGGGAATATGTGACTCGGAGCTCGGATTCATTTCTTTTTTAAAAAACATTAAGTCTCATTCGCGACTTGCTTCCGTGTATCACGGTCGTTTCCTCCGAGGCGGCGTCTCTAGTGTCTCTGGTGGCTTACAACACCATGTACATACATACATACAACACACGTTCCACAAGACTGCCACATATACTATATACACGCAGCACAGCTCTGTTGTCACTGGGAATTTCTATTCATCTCTTGTTTTTAATATTTTTCCGATATGGTCACATGTGAGGCAAAATGTGGCGAGTTGTTCGTACATCCACCACATGCGCCACGGCTAGACAAAAGCCTAATATTCGCTGCTGACTCAACTTTTTTTTTAACAAGTCTGCAGTCTAAATCAGCGCCCATCACCGTATCTATCGACACCTTAACTATTCGTATTAATAAATCGCATTCTCCTACGACATCGACTTCCATCAACACAACTTTGTACTCGTCTAGCTAAATTAGCAGGAACCTAAGACGCAGCCACTTGCAAAACGCGACATAGAACACAGTAAAATTTTGCTCATACCGAGAGAGGCTCGCTCCATTGCCAATCGCCAATCACATCTACCTTTATTAACCACCCGAGGAGCACACCCCATGCCAGACGTACATTCCCCGATCTCGCCGTCACCCGCCGCCTCCGTCGCCGCGAGCCAAGGCGACGGCAAGCAGCACCTCCTCCTGGCCGCCAGCGGCTCCGTCGCCACCATCAAGCTCCCGCTCATCATCGCCGCCCTCGCCCCCCGCGCGCGGCTCTCCATCCGCATCGTCCTCACCAAGTCGGCCACGCACTTCCTCGCCGGCCAGGCCGCCGAGCAGCCCGACCTCGCCACCCTGGCCGGCCTGCCCAACGTCGACGGCCTGTACGTGGACGAGGACGAGTGGACGGCGGCGCCGGGCTGGACCCGCGGCGCCAGCATCCTGCACATCGAGCTGCGCCGCTGGGCGGACCTGCTCTTCGTCGTCCCGCTCTCGGCCAACCTGCTCGCCCGCGTCGTCGCCGGCATGTGCGACGACCTGCTCTCCAGCGTCATCCGCGCGTGGGACGCTCGCCGCGCGGCCATCGTGGTCGCCCCGTCGATGAACACGATGATGTGGGAACATCCGCTGACGGAACAGCATTTGGCCGTCTTGCGGTCGTGGTCGTGGTTTCACGTGCTGTTGCCGCAGGCAAAGGAGCTTGCGTGCGGCGATGTTGGACAGGGCGCGATGCGTGAGTGGAAAGACATTGTTGTTGATATTGAGCAAAGGCTTGACAATCTTGGCAATTAACATGAGCATTCAATCTGTACCAATAATCACAAACTTTTAATGTAATTTAATAACCCCCCGTCTTATCAGAACGGTTAATATGTAGTTGTGAAAGCAGCGCGTAGAGTCAGTTCGATATGTAGTTGTAGCGAACGAGCCGACACAATCTCCAGCCAGTGTCCCACCATTTATCCATCTTCCACAATACATCATCCCCAGCAAACGAATTCAAGTGGCCATCGGATATCCTTGCCCACGACCAAGATTTGTGATCAACTCCGTGATGGGGCCAAGATATTAGCGACTGAGAAATTGCGGATTGAAAACACCACACCTACACATCTATATGCGTGCCAACGAACAAACGATGGGGCTGGCTGCGATGCCTTGCATAACCCGTTTCGACAATCCAAGTCTACTTGAATAAGTAGGACGGCGAATTGATGAACTGGCCGAACATAAACACCCAGCGGCAGCCAGGACGAGTAATTCTTTGCTTCTCGGAACTGACCATAAGAAGCTTGCGAGAGCGCGCGATGCGAGACTATGCGTCTACGAGACACAGGATCCTGAACTAGTCCAACAGAATGGCAAATTGTATGCACTATCACGCTTGGATGGTCCCAATAACGATCTGATCGGCTGACGAGGCTCGAGCAAACCAGGCTGCTCTTGTTCGTATCTCGATTAGATCTGGATAGAGATGCAAGGCTGGACCTCTGCAATGGAAGGAGACGAAGACGGGAGATTGCTTATACTGACTGTGTATCTGTAGAGACCACCAATACCCATAGGCAGCCATCGGCATCTCGATGATTTCTACAAGCCTCTTCCGTGCCCAGATCTGAAACTGGTTTCCGGACTGGCCCAGCTATCGATGCTAGTGCTAGCTATTCGTTCGCTAGTCTTCTACAGCCTGATTATTAGGTCGTTCGCATGCGCCCGCCGGGTTATTTCTTTTTCCCGACCAGTCGAAGGAGGGAAAGGTCTGGCGCTTTCCTGACCAGTACCGAGATCCAAACGGTGGTGGAGCGGCTCGGCGTCTGGGAAGCGATCGCGAAGCAGGGAGGCAAGGAGGAGAAAATGGACAAGGTTGGGCGGTCGCACGGCCAGCTACAGCTGTTCTGAAACGCGCGAGTCATGCTCCGACAGTAGAAAAAGCTGGTGCTCATGGACGAGGCGACGAGCAACGTGGACTTGGATTCGGACGCCAGCGCACAGAGGCTCCTCAAGGAGGCATTTGCAGGGTGCACGATTTTGATGGATTGCACAGGGACAGAGACGATTGCGGATGCGGATGCCTTAGTCGACTTGTCTCATGGCCTTGCAACGGTTGTGGAGAAAGGGGTTTTTTTAGACATGCATCTGGGTCAACTAAGATATATCTGGTTGGTTGACAATCTTTTTTCTGTCCTGATCACGAAATGATTCATGCGTCGGAAAGAGTCTGTTCAGTTCTCGATCGAGCCATGCGTCGGAAAGAGTATATACAAATCCCCATCGAGGCCATTCCGCGTCAGCATCACCGAGAACTGTACGTCATCCATTCGTAACCAGCAAAGCGGACGCCACCAAACGCCCGAAACAGCCGCCGCCATACCGTGCGTGCTAGACCACTCTTATTAGCTCTGTTACTGGAGCTCAGCTACTCGAGGTGGCTATCGCGATGACGACGCCCAGTGGAGGGAGTATGGCGGGTGATGCTCAGCCAAGACCCTAACGAGAAGAGGAAAGTTGAAGGAGTTGGATGGAGCATGGGGGACACGCGGCTGGATTCCTCATCTGGATTCCCATCGACCCCGGGACGACCTTTCTCTCCTAGTTCAAGACTGACTGACTCGAGTTGATGAATATAATCGAGACGTTGCCAATACACACGAATACGGCAACAGTTATAGTCTAACCCTCGCATTCCATCCTTCCCAAGACACTCAATCGCGCGCTTCATCGGCACACGACAGCTCTATTATTAGCGTCGCATGCTACTCTACTACTCTGAACCGACCGTCTCTCCATCGATCTATCGACATCCTCGAGTCTCACAGGCGGCGACCGGCCGTACTGGCCGAAACCACCACAAGGACCTCCCTCCTCTCCAACCCACATCCGTAACCATGGTCCGCCTTCTCCATCGCCTCCGGCACGCTGCCGTCCTTCTTCCTCTCCTCCTCGCCACCTCCGCGCCCTCCCCCGCCGCCGCCATGCCGCCTCCGGCCCCTCCTCTTCCCCCTCCGATCACCGCCTCCGATCTCGCCACCGCCGCCGCCGCCGCCGCCGCCGCCGCGCCTCCCGCGCCGAAATACTTCCACGAGCCCGGCGGCTCCCTCGAGCGCGTGCACTACGACACGCGCTTCTTCCCCTCCTCCGGCGAGCTGCCCTACGCCGAGCGCGCCGCCGTCCTGCGCGACCTCATCCGCGCCTACCTCGCGACCGCCCGCGCCGCCGGCGTCGAGACCTGGCTCGCCCACGGCACCCTGCTCGGCTGGTGGTGGGGCGCCCGCGTCATGCCCTGGGACTACGACCTCGACGTCCAGGTCACCGACACCACCATGGCCCGCCTCGCCGCACACCTCAACGGCACCCGCCACGTCGCCGCCATCGACGACGACGACGGCGGCACCACCCGCACCTACTACCTCGACATCAACCCGCACTGGGCCGAGCTGCGGCCCCCCGACGGCGCCAACGTCATCGACGGCCGCTGGATCGACGTCGCCAACGGCATGTTCGTCGACATCACCGTCGTCCGCGAGCGCGCGCCAGAGAGCCAGCCCGGCGTCTGGAGCTGCAAGAACGACCACCGCTACCGCGCGCAGGACATCTGGCCGCTGCGCGAGACCGAGTTCGAAGGCGTCCCCGCGAGTATCCCCCACAGCTTCGAGGAGATCCTCGCCGACGAGTACTCCATCGACTCCATGGTCAAGGAGGCGCATCAATCGTGAGTCTGAAAAAAATAAAAATAAAAAAACCCCCTCCCTCTGTCTAGAGTGACGGCTTGACAAGACCTCGAGGGCTAACAGAGACGTTGTCAGTCACCTATGGGATCACGATCTGAAGCAATGGGTCATGGAAGACCCTGAGCAGCGTCGTCTCGCAAAGGATGCGGCTGCAGCGTACAAGAAGCAGCAGCTTGGGTCGCAAGACCGTCTTTGAGAGGCGCAATCCAAGACTCTGTCAGGTACATAAGAATTGGGTACTGGAGCATGGCGTCTTTAGGGAATACTTGCATTTTGGCCATTGCATGTACATGTTGAGCAATACTTTACTATTAAGAAATTTCGTGTCCCTGCTGTACTATGCCGTAGCTTCTCATCATGTCACTCTTCTGACACAAAACAACATATTTAACATATATCAAATTTCGAACATAGCAGCTCCCACGGCACCTTCATCATAGGGATCCCATCAATCTGCCAATACAAACATTAATTACGCCCGTTATCTGCGTTAAACCTAATCATGCTAGAAGGTGCGCTTCGGGCTAGGAAATAGGAAAATACAATGCGCCCTTCCAAAGAAAAAGAACATTGCAGTTCTAGTATGCGCGTCCCTTGGTCGTGCGTCCAATCGTCTTGAACGACGTATACTGTCCGTTCGAACCCATCACATCAAATCGTTCCATACCCATAACATCCGACGTGAACCCGCTAAAGTAGTACCCAATCACCACTACCAGGTACGTGAGGATCAGGATACTACCCTTGAAGTAGTTGCTCTTGCCTTCACTATACACGTAGCTGAGCAAGAACACGCAGAGGATCACAGTCACCATGTCCCACTGTGGGAACAAGAGCGAGAATGTGTGTGTGGATGCTTCGCCGCTGTCGCCGCCCGCTGGACCGCTGTAAGGGTACAGCGCAGAATACAGAACAAGCGCCGGGATCTGAAGCAAGCAGACTTGCAGGGCGTAGGCGGAACCAATCTCCATCGACAGCGCAATGTTGCCGTTCATAGCAAACGAAATAGCGTTCTGCGTACATGTTAGCATCTCTTTTCCACCAAGTAGTCGAGCCGGAAACTTACCAGAAATTCTGTCGTATTTGGCACCAGTGCGAAAAGTGTAATGCCCAAAAACTTTTGATCAATCGAGAAATTCTCCAAGACAACGTCGACAGTGTCCACGAGAATCTCGGCAATAATAGCATAAAGAATAGTGGCGGACAAGAGAATAAAAGAACTCTTCCCACGGCCCCAATTTGGGGCGTCATGGCCGCCGTGACCAGCAGCACTGTGCCCGGCAGGGTCCTCCTCAAAGACACCCGCACGAGATGCCGTGTGCTTTGTCGATTGTGGAACAAAAGACGGCTTTCGGCTGTGATGGCGGTCCCGCGAAGCGATAGTAGCAGCAGTCGCGGCAATCTCGGCAACCTCGCGCACGAGCGCTGAATTGTCTCCTTGGCCAAGGCCAGCGGCTGCTTTGCCCAATGAGCGGCCATCAGCGCCAGCGCTTCTGGGTGGCACAACGTGCAGTGTGCTAGGCGCGCCGTTTGCTGCAGTGTCGGGACTGCTAACAGAAGTCTGACGACTGGGTTCTTGAGTTGGAAGACCAACTTGCTTCAAGGACTGGCCCAGGATTCGCTTGTAGAGGTGCGTATCCCGGATGTCTGCACTGCTTGTTTCAGCTGCAGAGGGCTGTGAGGCCCTCAAAATCGAGGACGCGTGCAGTTGCTCCTCTTGACGTTTCTCCTCGACCTCGTAGTTCCAGATAACGGCGGCGTGCGTACGAAGGGTGAACCAAAGGCCGATCAGATACGAGAAGAAAAGCATAAAGGCTGCCATGTAGCAGTACGGTCGGACAGCCTCAAGGTAGAATCGATCGTCGAGAGCCGGCGTCTGTGAAAAATAGCATCGACGACAGTCGCGTCCTTCCGGGCGGCCGCCAATTTCTCCAAAGTCTTCGCAACCAAGGCACTGCAGTTCATGAGTGCCATAGATTTGGTAGAACAGGGTCGGGCCAAAAGCGCCGACGACAGCAAAGAGCAACATTGTCGATGTCACACCTGCCGACTTGGCATTGAATCGTTGCGTTTTGCGCTTCAAAGCACCAAAGCACATTGACAGTCCTGGGAGGAAGAGAATGCCAGCAAAGATGCTGCCCACAATACTTCCTTCCACGAGCTGAGCTTTACCCTGGTCCAGAGCAACACAGTACAGAAATACTTCCACCACAGTCGCGAAGAAAGCATTGATGGCGGCACCAAGCCCCATGGATGACTGTGCCGAAATGGAAGCAACGGCTTGACCAATGAAGTAAGCAAGAGGAATGATGGAGACAAGACCAGCAATGAAAAGAAACGCAGGGCTAGTGATGAACGATTCCAAATGAAGGATTCGTTCCAGGACCGCCCAGTCAAAGATGACGAAAAACACCACAGCCATGAGATTGATGAGGAAGACATTGGTCCCGTCGATAGTGTACTTCCAGTACTTGATACCTACAGCGCGGTATGTGCAGAGGAGGATAGATGAGTCCGGTCCATCAGTCGACCTTGAATAATCCAAATGCGACTCAAATGAAAGTGCAAGGGGATGGCGGCGCAGGTGGTCAAAAAGTAGCATAGTCACCTTGCCCATAGGAATCCAAAAAACGAGGAACCAGCAAACCAAGGAGACGACAATGAGAGACGGTGAGATGAGGCAATAGAAGAAGAGGAAGAAAATGACACGACCAATGTTCCATTCTCCTCGGCCAAACAGTCGTCGCTTCATTCGTGCATTGTTCGGATTATCGGAGCGTCTTCCGCGGCCAAGCAGGCTGTCAGTTTCGTCACGTTCCGAGTCAACGCTGCTTCGTGAGCGTCCAACAATGGATCGGGTGCGGTCGGGTCCGAAAAACAGCCTACCATACTCCAGATCGCCAGATTGCCACTGCTCATACTCGGAAATGCTGCGGCCCTCATCTGCATCTTCGTGCATGTACTGCTCATCTTTCTCAAGACGGACATACTTGCCAAAAGGATAGAAGAGATAACCAGCAAGACCCCAAAGAACACGGCCATACTCTCTGCCGCTTGGGGCCGCAGCGAATAGCAGGCACATGATGGCGCCAAACGCAGCAAGAAGGGCCATCCACCAACCAAAGCAGAGCGTCCAAATCAAGTTGAACAAAACGAGCCATTTGTTGACATTACCACCAGGCGATGAGTGAATATCGCCTTCAGCTGACTTTTGAATAGAACGGTCCTTTTTATACAGAGCAGGCTTCCAGACCCTGATACCAAAGGGATGGGTCTGGTTGATGGCTTGCTGGCGGTCTTTGAGAGTGAAGCTCTCGGCTTCGCTGATATCGCCGTCGGAGTCACAGTCGACATGTTCCTCAAGTGCAAGCTCTTCGTGCTCGTGCTCGTCGGTCTCGTCAATGTCGTCTTCATCATTGCCCTTGATGGAGCTTGGGCGGGTGCTAGCAGCGCTCGTTTCCTTATCCGGCGCGGACTCATTGCGTTGAGACTGCACACGAGATAGTGTGGTTGGGGGTGGTGGTCGGCGCCTGGAGGTGTATCCTCGCTCAGCAGCATCTGCCTCGACCTCGTGGGGATCGTCGTGTGCGGAAAAGACACTGCCGCGATGGGGGGTGTTGGAGGATGGGCGTCTCGACAAGGGCGGCTTTCGCGGACGCGGAAACGACTTTGTACGGTCGCTGGCGGCCGGGCGGCTGGGCTGCGACTGACGAGGAGTCTGCGGCGGTTCCTGAGCGGACGACCGGGTTTCCGGGGTGTTCGTCATGGTGCCTAGAAGTCGTTAGAGGTCGGTAGCCAAGGGAGCAAGAACAGGCGTCAGACTGACCGTAGGAGCTCTCTGGCCGCCTCCGAACGGTGTCAGTAGATTGGAAGCTCTCGGAAAGTCCATCACCATCGTGGGCCGTCGAGGACTCGGCGGCAGCGGTGGTACGACGACTCATCGGTGAGGTCGCGCTGGACCTTCGTCGGGCGTCGCGGTCATCGTCCATGACGGAGGATGCTGTTGGGGGTTGTCAACACAGCAGGCCGCGGTAAGGCGGATGCAATATGCAGTCGCGAAGCCCGTGGCCGAGAAAAGACGAGTGCTGGAGGGAGACCAAGAAGCTGAGAGGAAAGGTAAGAGCTGAAGTGAAGCTGGAGGAGCTGGGCACCGTGGCGCGACAAACGAAGCTAGTTGGTAGGTTGGTAGGCAGCCCAGGTGGAGTGGAATGACCAGGGAGTGCCGGCGACAAGGTCGGAATGCTGGAAGTAGAAGGCAGCAAGAAGAGAATAGATGATGTATTGAGATGATCCAAGAGAGGGGGAGGAGCAAGTCTGGATAAGCGTTTTCGCCTATGGATGCTTTGCTGTCTGTCAAGTGCAGAAGGCAGAGAGCTTCGGCTGCGGCGGCGACTCTAAACCTAAATAATAAAAGGGCGGCGGCGCTTGCCCCTTGAGAAGGATTAGTTGGTAGCGGACGAGAGCGACACCTCTTTTTTGATGAATAATAAATACGAAGAGGGTGACAGGCAAACAAGAACCCAAGAACAAGGCCCAATGCCTGTCATCCTCTTATTACTTTGCAGCGCCTCCATAGCCAAGGATGACATGTGCATGCTGGTCATTTGCATCCAAGGCCTCGTGCTGCTTGGCGCAGACGCAATACAACCTGCACAGCGCGCCATGCGACACAGGCTATGGTAACGCTGCAAGCAGGAGTCGAAAGAGCTGGGTTACCTTGCTTACACCAGCAGAGGTATTTTGAAACGCTCTTGGCCACTGTTTGATGCCTCATGTGCATAATGTTGTGACGTATGGAAGGCTAGGGTAGGTGATGTTGATGGCCGAACCCCTCCAGCAGAACCTGGGTCTGTATCCTATTTAATGCAATTTTCCAGCCTAGCTTCGTTGAGACAAACACAGCCAAGATATGATATTGTGATGCCAAGCTCTGCACCCAGACTAACGTATATCTGAGATCGTGTGAGTGCATGCGATCGTCGTTGCGCAGACCTCTCAGCGCGCAAATGGTCCGCCAGCCCAGCCGGTAATAGCGTCCTCCAGAGCTTCTGCCCGCTACTGCTAGTAAATATGGCCACTAAAAGTTTCCCGCTACAAGCTCCCCCGTCAGCTTCACCGGAATTTCGGAAAAACATATTCTCCGTGACGCAGTCTAGGCAAGGCAACTCGCTGCCACGCACTGCGCCAACTCTTTGTGTGCGGCTTACGAGAGAGCTGTAGCCTTGCCACTTACCACCAAAGCTCGCCATCCATCCACATTCAGCATCTCAGCATCCAGCGCCCACGTTTGCGACCCGACCACGCTGCTTTGCCAGCCTTCTTGGAATCGAGCGACACACTACCACGCGAATTGGTCCTGTCATATCCCGCATCCCGCATCCCGCCCTCCGCGTGTCCTCACACTGCCTAGCGGCCCCAGGTCACCATGGCGCTCGACGAATACTATCACAACAAGATCGAGGCGATGAAGCTCGAGATCCTCAAGGGCCAGGGCGCTCTTAGACGTCTTGAAGCCCAGCGCAATGACTACAACTCGCGCGTGCGCTTACTGAGGGAGGAGCTCGGGCTGCTGCAACAGCCGGGTTCCTATGTTGGTGAGGTCGTCAAGGTTATGGGCACTAAGAAGGTCCTGGTCAAGGTGCACCCTGAAGGCAAATACGGTATGGAGCATCCTTAACTGCTACCTGTAAACGCACCCATTTAAGCATACTGACATGTACCCTAGTTGTTGACATTTCCGATAACGTTGACGTATCCAAACTTACCGCCGGCAAGCGCGTCACACTTCTCTCCGATAGCTACAAGCTCGAAAAGATGCTGCCATCCTCGGTCGACCCCCTCGTCTCCCTCATGATGGTGGAAAAGGTCCCCGACAGCACATACGACATGATTGGCGGCCTCGATCAACAAATCAAGGAAATCAAGGAAGTCATCGAACTTGGTCTCAAGCACCCGGAACTGTTCGAGTCGCTCGGTATTGCACAGCCCAAGGGTGTTCTGCTTTACGGCCCTCCTGGTACCGGCAAGACACTGCTGGCTCGAGCCGTTGCCCACCACACGGCGTGCAAGTTTATTCGTGTCTCCGGTTCCGAGCTCGTACAAAAATATATCGGTGAGGGTAGCCGCATGGTTCGTGAGCTTTTCATCATGGCGCGTGAGCATGCACCGTCCATTATTTTCATGGACGAAATCGACTCCATTGGTTCTTCCCGTGTCGAGGGATCTTCTGGTGGTGACTCGGAAGTTCAAAGAACAATGCTGGAACTGCTCAATCAGCTCGACGGTTTTGAGCCTACAAAGAACATCAAAATCATCATGGCGACCAACCGTCTCGACATCCTCGACCCTGCTCTCCTGAGACCCGGCCGTATCGACCGCAAGATCGAGTTCCCGCCACCAAGCGTGGAAGCTCGAGCCGATATTCTGCGCATCCACAGCCGTAAGATGAACCTGACGCGTGGCATAAACCTGACCAAGATTGCCGAGAAGATGAACGGTTGCTCTGGCGCCGAGCTCAAGGGTGTGTGTACGGAGGCGGGCATGTACGCCCTTCGTGAACGCAGAGTGCACGTCACGCAAGAAGACTTTGAGCTAGCCACGGCCAAGATTCTCAACAAGCACGACGACAAGGAAGTATCGCTTGGAAAGCTTTGGAAGTAATTGGATGCAGCTGGGTTACTGTGTTTTTGGCTGGCGAGGGAAACAAGATCTGGCGGTCATGGTTTCAGGATGGTGCAAGGTTTGATGAGGGTAGGATAGCTTTTTGTAACAATAATCGACAGGGCGATCCATTAGAATTTCGAACCAACACTCTATGACTAACTGAGTGACTCGATATACAACTATCCGGCGGGTCTATTTGCGTTGACTCGGCTCTCCCATGGGCGAAAAGACGCCGTGCATTCCTGTATAAGGCGACACTTGGGCAGGCTTCCAACCGACCTTTTCGAGAAGCCCTTCATCCTTGAGCTTGTATACCTGTACGTGGAGGGGGCGACAGCACTTGATCATTTCCTGCTCACTGTCACTGCCGAATCCCCAAGCCGACAGGTCGCCGCCCGGGCAAGTGCCTGTACCTAGTCAGCATCATCACCTCGGGCGCACAAGAACCTCCCCAGCCAGGCCAGGGGAAGCATAGCAGGCAAGACGGAATGGGGGGAAAACATACTCAACGCCATGAGCAGGTCCTGCTCGGCCAGGAACTCGAGGGCGTCGCCGGCCTGCGCGGGCGACGGGTTCATAAAGTACCTCCCGCGGTCGTCCAGGCCGGTGACCTGAAAGATGTTGAGGACGTCGTGGACGTCGGCCTCGGCGAGGCCAAACGGGGCGACGGCGCGGACCAGGTTCGAGTGGCAGTGGAAGTCGTAGCTGGCCGCGGGGCCGGCCAGGACGGCGTTGACGTAGGGGTCGCAGCGCGTGCCGAGCAGGTCGTGCGCCCGCCCGCCGTGCTCGTCCTCGCCGTACCACGCCAGGCTGTCGTGCAGGATCGTCGCCAGCGGGCGCATGTACGGCAGACACGACCACAGCCGGTCGTGCGTCGAGACGTGCGACGCGTGCAGCTGCCGTGTGCGCGATGCCCAGAAGCGCTCGCGCGGGTTGTGCCGGTTCCAGATGTTGAGGTCGCCTAGGAAGGGGGGGGGGGGGGGGGGCGGGGGGTTTCAGGAACGGGGAAAAACGGAATGGAGGGAGGGAGGGAGAGAGAGAGGGAGACGCGTACCGACTTGGGGTCCCTCGGGGGTGGTGATGCGCACGACGCAGCCTTGGGGCACTGTCCAGGCCTGGCCGGAGCGGATGGGGATGGTGAACTCTTGGAGGAGGGTTCGAGGGGCGCGCTGGATGGCCTCGTAGGCCGGCTTGTCGACGGTCAGCGGGGATCCGGCCGTGGGCAGGTAGGCCGGGACTGGCTTAGGGATGGGCTTCCGGGCCTGCCGGCGCTCTTCGGCCGATTCTTCGGGGCCGGGCTGGGACATGGTTGGCTCGGCTTGTCACGAACAAAGAGTTGCTTCAAAAGGTTGTACTAAAAGATGCCCAAAAGATGATGGGATTTTTATCAACAAAGCATCGTCTACTTCTTTCTTTTAAGAAGAAAAAAAATCTTTAGCCAAATCTTCTTCCCATTTGGCGAGCTAGAGCACGCGGAGGTGCAACCCCGAAGTCGGGAAATTGGTTCCACCCAACACCCAACGGCTTTGCGGGGGTGGTTTGACGCTATGATGAAAGGATGTATTGGCTTCACAGTACTGAATGTTTTACGAGATGGACTCTTCTTGAAAGAACCTGCTGAATGCTTGCAGAATGGTGCTTTGGCTGACCTGGAAGAGTCGTTGTGTACGCCCTCCACAGACCAGCAAGTTGGAGGCGGTGGGTAGAAGTCACAGAGATTCGGGTCATGGGCATGTCTGTTTGCGAGGCTGCCCAGAGCTGTCTGAACCCCTCATTAAATCTGAAGGCCGGCCCGCGAAGAAATTGTTGACATGGTCGGCAGTTGTCTCAGGCTCTGCTCGTCGGCTGCTATATTTGGTATCCGGATGGAAACGCACGAGATATCACCAACGGTGGTTGAACGGTGAGAATATGCGGGTGGTTGCCACGTGCCGCTGTTAACAAGCGCACGTCTGATAGATCAAGTAGGAGAGGGGGATGAGACGGGCAGAGATCGGCCATATTTAATATCGGATTGATATCGGATGTTGATGTATCCGAACTCAGCAACCCGGATGGCGAACCACTTGAAAGATGAAGTCGGCCTCAGGGGCTGGCGTGGTTGGAGCAAAGGCTTGAATCAAGGAAACCAGAATGGAGGGGCAATCAAGTGGATAGGGCGAGACTAGATTCTAGAGCATTTGATCGACGACTTCGAGATCGGCAAGTTGCATCATATTACCATGTGTAGGATTTTAGTAGAATGCAGTTCCAAGTTGTCGCTTGCAACTTGCAGTAGTTGCGGCATCCCGGAACAAAGCTCCGACGGGATAAATGGGGAAACCATGCAGCGAACAGCAAGGAAAATGACGGATTCACTACAGACGGATAGTGGACTGCAGGGAAAGGGGAGCCGGGTCAAGCATCCCAAGATGCGAAGAAACACGCATGTAATGTGACGATCCAGGGTCCTCGTTGCTCGTTACCTATTACGTCTGAGTCCCCCCCTCCAGCAATGCGGTATTGTCGCAGCCTTGTAGTGGCAATGGTGAAAACAGGTTTTGGCAATGTAACACTTTACGGTGGGTGCAAATTATTTGATCGTCATCTGCGGCTCTGCAAAATGGAAGAGTCTGGACCTGCGCCGCGGGCGCCGCCGTGATGTCATCCCGTTCCCATTTGTGTAGCTTGGGTTCTCGCGGGGTTCGCGCGGGGTCGGAAGACAGAACCGGTGGTCCTCTGAAATGTAGTCAGGGGACTTTGCACCAAAGCGGCCTCCTTTTTCTAATACAGGGCGGGAAGAGGAGGAGGGGGGGGGGGTTGCACAGCGAAATGTGAAGCGAAACCCAGTGACCAGGCGCACCTCAAGATATTACCACCGCACCATCAGATGCGCTGTGGCTTGTGTCATGCAGCCAGCAATGCCCGACCGCACGCGGCGCTTGGGATGGCCGTGATTTGCAGGCTGCAATGCCAGCTGAGACGGCACGACCTGTCTAAGAGGACCTGGTTCTTCTCCTGCAGGATGCAAGAGCCACGCGAAAGCTGAGCCGGTCGGCGTTGGAACGTGGCGCAAGACGGGGATAGGGGAAGGAGGAGAAGGAGAAACTCGCAGGCTGTCGTTGGAAGCCCGGCGACGCTGCTTTGCATAGCGGCTGCTGTGCATGATAATATGCCTGGCTGAGATGTCATGGCGGGCCGAGTGTTACTTGAGAGCTTATGAAGGATCATCGGGCTGGTTGATTCTGTATCAGGCACCAATATATCCCGGTTACGGGTTTGGAGGGGCAGAAGAAGAAATGAGAAGGTTGTAGGGATTCAAGTCTCGCCACCATTGGGAGATTTGGTTCGCGAAATGGGTGGCAAGCTCGATATAGCACGCCATTGGCAAAAGTTCTAGACTATGCAGGAGAACTAGATATTGGGTCGATATAGGGAAGGAGACGTCTTTTCCTAGGCTGTTCTGCGTTGAGGTGGTGGTGGTGGTCACATTATCAGATTTGTGCAATGTCGTACAGGGTTGGTTCGGCGGTTATTGATTGGCAAGCCGAGCTCTTACACGGGAACCAAGGGGGCGTCGGAGGCGAGACAATAAGGACAATAAGAAGACGAGAAAAGAAAAGCAAGAATTGATTTCATCAGGTGTGTGCCAAGGCCAAGACTAGGCAATCACTAACCCAATTTTAGGGTAGAGAGCGGTCGACAGGTTGCGCCGCCATATTATTCGGGCGAATGCTGAAGAAAGCACAGGTGAAGAAGGGAAATCGAAAGGGAGATTCTCTGGGCCAAACCCGGCCGAGTCAGGTCAAGACGTTCTGGACCTCGCTGGCCGGAACACTATGACGTGATGCGGGCGCCGAAGCATGGTGGAATACGATTCGGAGGGACCAGTGTGGTGCGTGCACAGAGCCACTACGTCACCGGAGGAACTGTAATAAGCATTGTACATTGTACACGGTAGAGTCATCACTGAAGACTGCTCGCTGGCCCTTGGCTACGGGTTAGAAGATGGCTGACGGACGGGTTGAGTGGGTTGAGCGGAAGATAGAATCAGAGTAGCTAGAGACAGGGAAGGAAAGAAAGGGGAAGACAGCAAGAAACCAGATGAACCGGAGGACATAAAAGTTGTCCTCCTCTGACCAGTTAATAACGTGGTGCATGTCGACTTGTTGTTCTGGGCCCTTCTATTTCCAGCCCGGCCCCCTTGGCCAGGCTCGATCTGCTCTGCACCATGTCAATCAGTTTCCATTTCAGGCCTCTCCACCGCTACAACTAATGTAATAATGGTGACTTTTCTTGCTGATGGCTGACAGGTACCGTGCAGGTACCTCTTTATCTAGCGACTGCGGACAGTAGCTACATAGTTCACCAAGGGAGCGGCTGCCACAGCGGTTATTAGTTTGAATGAGGTTGCAAATTCTCTATTATTTATTAGACATATTATTCGTAATACACATACAGAACTAGTGAAGGCAACTGCATGATGCCACTGTGACTTGTACACCACTGTAGATCGCTCTTCTTAGTTGACTTGGCTCCGGATCCGAGCCACGAATATCCTTTTACTAGTCTTTCTCAACTCACCTCACTCACCGTTCCATCCGACAATTTCTCTCCCGCTCAGTCATTGTTATCAAGTTTAACTCGGGTCCACGGCCCAGTTATTTCCACCCGAAAATCTTGATTTCTTTCATCCCCCATCCCCCACAGACGGTAACTGCACGGGAGGTACATCCGCTAGGACTAGGAGAAGCTCGAGCGACCTGGTCTAGATCTTGAGCCGTGTTCTGCTGCCCTGTTTTCTAAGTTCTTAGTTCGCGTTCTTCGGTGTGCCCCCCGTCTTGCATCTTGTCCCATGTTCTCATTTCGCCCACACGCCACGTACCATGCCAAATCGACCCAAGACCGTTACCGCCCCCCCCTTGTCGCCGTTGGCCTGCTGTTACTGGATACATCCTCGCTACTTTGGCGCAGGAGACAATAAAGTTACCAGTTCAAGATGGCAAAATTGGCCATGAGACCCCCTCCACCCCTCCAAAACGTCCCTTGTCTCATTGGCGATTCCAAGGTCAAGTCTGTCCCGTTTGGTATTCTCCCCGTCTCCCGTTCCCTTGTTAATAATTGTTATCACGTCGATGGCATGGCCAAGAGCATAACAGAAGCAGGACATGCGGAATGGAAACAGGTCGAGTGACCTGAGGACCCTGCACCGACGCAGTCCAGGCCCTTGCTTGGCTCTGGTGCATCATCGTCGTCTGGCGTCCATGATCATCCACAGCACCGTCTCTTCTACCCGCCCATGACTGGATGCCAGATAAGACTAGGGGGGGAGGTTAGTGGTTGACAGACAAGTTAGCTATTCGTGTTCCCACCCTGCCTATTCGTAATAAGCCCATCCCCATCCTATTTCCAAGTAGATGGGATGCTGGCAGCAAAAGCCGATGACTTGCTTGGTACTTACACGCTTGACTGCCCACTCGCCCACACACACACACACACACAATCACGCAACTCTCAGGGCGCACACTGATATTCGTCCCTTTATTTCTTTACACATGTAGGCTTGCCCTCCTACTGGCGGTCTGGTTGTTCCTCTCGTCCACAGTCTTCTCTTCAGACATCTCGTCGTGTGTCTGTCTGTCTGTCTGTCTGTCTGTCTACCTGGATCGGTGATCCGGTTTGTCGTCTTCTTTCGCGCCATTCGCTGGTCGATTTGCATAAGCTTCCGCCGCCCTTCGTCTCTGTCGTGTCTCGCCGGCTGCATCTGCATCTGCATCTGCATCTGCGACCACTCGCTCGCTAAGTTGTCGTATTATACGTCCCGTGCTGCTCGACTTGTCCTTCCCGTCTGTCGAATCAATATCCTTGGTCAGCACCCCCTGGTCGTCTCTTCTCCGACACTGCGGTGCACACAGCGCAGCAAGCAGAAAAACGCCACTGGACAAGGCAGGGCCTTTTTTCCCGCCCACCCCCTTGTGCGCGCGCGCTCCTTTTTTCCTCGAGCTCGATATTAAAAAGAAGAAAAGCTTCCTTCGATTCGCTTCCATTTCGCAATTGACCAAGCTATTTTGCCGCTGGTTGCCCATTCAGTGCCCCGTTGCGTCGGTTTTCGCTGCACTTTTGCGGCTCCGCCCTTCTGTTTCTCGCCACCGCCTCCCTTCCCGCCCTTACGTCACAGGCTGAACCCTGCAAACCGACCGACAACCGACAGACAACACACACCCTTGATTCATTCTTTATTGAACCGCCTCTGTCACAACGCCCGCGGCGCCTTTTCATCCCTCTCCATCTCTCCAAAGCTGATTCAATCGAACCATGGACTTTTGAAGCCGTCTTTTCGGCCGACTTCGAAGCTGATTGGCTTCTTTCGCTTCTAATTCTCACCTCCAGTCACCACGCCTCCCCTAACTAATGTCTGTACAATGCACCATGACGGCTCACACTGCACGAACCCCCGGGGTATCAAGTCCCCATAATCTATCTAGACGACCTTCACGAACCATAACAAAGTCAACCACGCCTCTCTCCTCACCACGCGCCGCGTATTCCGTCGGCCAGAACTACCCGCCCAGAGCCTCTCCCGGTCGCCGGCCACCACCTCGCGCCCCAAGCCCCAACTATTTCGGCCTGGTCATTGATTCAAACCTCGAGGGGGCCGACTCTTCAGCTCCCGGAAAAGATAACTGGAGTCCGGCCGGCTCTTCGATAAAGTCCTTTGCCGCTGCGCTGCCCAAGACCGTACCTCTCGAACCCAATTCCGAGTTTGAAGCTTTCAAGAGGCAGGTGGACCGCAATCGCGGGCCGTCCTTTGCACTTCCTACAACTAGCCATGTGCCCTCGGCATCTGCTCACATGGCCCGTCCTCGACCGGCCCGCTGGCATTCACATAATCTGGAGCCTGCCACGGAGCACTCGTCGTTCCGACTGGCGTTGAATAGAATACGCGCCGACCTGGGCCCGATAGTGCGGCCGGATGCTGATCAGAGAAGCCTCCACGACTCCGCATACGTGTCCTTGGATTCGAAGCGTAACTCGGATGTGTCGCTGAAGCTTCCCCAGGTTGCACCTCCGCCGCGGGTCGCCTCCCCGCTACTGATGGAAGAGACGAAGCAGTCTTCGAACCCGACTGCATCGGCAGAGCACTATCGCGAGGATCGACTCTCGCTCAACGAACCTAAACCGCGCAGGCAATCACCAAGCATCAGTCTACCCCGGGCTTCTACCCTACCAATGAAGCTAGATGTCCAAAGCCCCTTCATCGCCGGTGATCAGCTAGCCAACATTATGGAAGCTGGGGACATGGATGGAGTGTTGCTCATTGATGTTCGATCCGTTCAAAATTTCTCACAAAGTCGCATCAGACATGCGCTCAACCTGTGCATTCCAACCACGCTGCTGAAGCGCGCCACCTTTGGCATTGAGAAACTCCAGGCAACCTTCCAGGACAGCATCAACTCGACAAAGTTCAATCGTTGGAAAGATATGCAATGGATCATAGTCTACGACACCAACGCTTCCGATAACCGCGATGCCTTCACAGCCCAGAGCATGATCAAGAAGTTCACCGCGGCCAACTTCTCTGGCAAGACTGGGATTCTCCGCGGAGGCTTCAGTCTTTTCCGCCAATCATTCCCCGCACATGTTGACAACAAGCCAACTGTGGCACCGACTACAAAGTCGCAGAATGCTTCCTCAGATTGCAACGCCATTGCCCCAGTCATCGGCGGTGTCATGCTACCGACGAGCATGCAGGAACCCAACCCCTTCTTCTCCAACATCCGCCAGAACATGGATCTTGCAGACGGCGTTGGCCAGTTCGATGTTCACCTGCCCGACGGCCTCGAAACCTCGTCGCTTCCCACTTGGCTGCGTGAGGTGGCCGCGCCTGGGGACCACGGCAAAAAGATCTCGGACAAATTCCTTCACATCGAACAAGAGGAGCAATCTCGGATGAGGAGCGCCTATGCCGCTTTCAACCCTAATCACGCCAAGTCTGCCAATAATGTCCAGCTATGTGGTGTGGAGAAGGGAGTCAAGAACAGGTACAAGGATATTCTTCCGTTTGAGCACAGCAGAGTCCGTCTAAAGAACAAGGCTTCTGGTTGCTGTGACTACGTCAATGCCAGTAATCTGTCTGCTTCGCGTAGCAACAAGAAGTATATCGCTACACAGGGTCCGCTGCCAGCCACCTTTGAGGACTTTTGGTCTGTCGTATGGGATCAAGACGTCCGCGTTATTGTCATGCTGACAGCAACGACCGAGGGCGGGCAGCTAAAATGCCACCCGTATTGGGAAGGTCGCGAGTTTGGACCCATTCGCTTGCGGCCCTTGTCCGAGAAGAAGGCATCGCTTGACGTTGAGAAATACAGATCGGACTCTCATAGCACGCCGGCATCGCATGCCCCGGAGCGTGGCCGACGCCGAGCGAATACCACAACGGCATCCCAGGCAGCACCAGCCCCTTCACCCGACGAAGAGGCCCCGTACGTTATTATCCGCAAGTTTGCGCTGTCACACACGTCTCATCCATTCGCACCGATACGCGAGGTCACTCACCTGCACTTTCCTGGATGGCCCGACTTTGGAACTCCCGCAAAGCCGTCGCATTTGCTTGCGCTGGTAGAACTGGCCAACGTGATGCAGCGTGCTGCACTACCCGTCGAGACCACCGCTGTTGTTGAAGCGCACAAGGCAGCGGAGGGCGGCTCGTTGCCCATCACGTGGTATGATGAGCCAGAGGCCGATAGGAATTGCCGACCCATGCTGGTTCACTGCTCGGCAGGCTGCGGTCGCACTGGCGCGTTTTGTACTGTCGACAGCGTCGTCGATATGCTGAAGCGAAAGCGTCAAGCAGATATCACCGGCATCACTGCCAAGGACACAGAGGGCGACGTCAGCATGCTCAACCCTGCCAACGAGGCTCTCTCCCCTATGTCGGCATCCGATTGTTACTTCCAGCTGAACCTGAGCTCCGCGGCTGACCCACTGGCAAACCTGCCCCGTCAGCCGCGAAAGTTGACGGTACTCGACACAAGGTGGTTGAATGACAGCTCTGTGGACTTGATCCAACAGACTGTCCAGGACTTTCGACAGCAGCGCCTCAGCACAGTGCAAAGCCTGCGGCAGTACGTGCTGTGCTACGAGACGGTCCTGGAATGGATACATTGCACGCAGGACAGGATGGCGACTACCATGGCCGGACGTAAGCGGAGTGGTAGTTTGGCCCTGACACTACCCCATTGACGGCGGCGGCGGCGGCGGCTAGAGAGAGAGAGAGGTATAATGGAGGAGGAAGGGCGAAAACGACATTGAAATGGCGAACCCGGCGTTTGAAACATGAATTTACCACCAGAGGGGCTTGTCATGCATAGCGAAGCGAACATGCATTGCCTTGTGCCTTTTTTTTTATCTATTTTTCTAGTATATGTACACGCGAATCGGAAACGGGAACAATGGACAAAGAACAGCGGAGGAAGCATCATTGAAGAACAGGATAACAGGAAGCATGGGGGATGTAATAGGATTTGATATAACCTCAGCTTATTAATTGTATTTTTACTGCCTCCCCGGATAGCTCGTCTCGTTGAACTGCCTCGTGTCCTTCTTTCCACCATCCTCAGCAACAACACCACCACCGTCACCACGGCACTTGTTCCCCTCCGCCATCACGGCAGCCATGCTTGACTCCCTACTTGTACGACTTGTTAGGCGGTGCGTGCAGTTGGCCCGCGCAGATTGTACAGATGCAAAAGTGACATGTTGAAAGGAAGATACGCCCGTTGACCTGTCGTCTGGAGTTTGCTTTCAACCAGCATGTCTATGTAAATAGTCTAGGGGTTGAACAATGCTGTGGAAGTAATTTGGATTTTATTTAACTACTGCGTCGTAGTATTTCTCAAGTCATGCATATTTTACGGCTGTTCTCGCGTTAAGAGCATTGTGGTGGAATCCAGGAGAGGCTCATAATAAGAAATAGTGCACTCGCTTACATCGATCTCAGCTACGTCGGATGCCAACATCCGAACATCTTCCGTAGTATAGTGGTCAGTATGCAAGCTTGTCACGCTTGAGACCCGGGTTCAATTCCCGGCGGGAGAGATCCGCCACCGCTCTGAAGAGCGGTTTACTTTTTTTATCAAATATCTTTTTTTTTTCACCTAGAAACCTTTTATCCCAATTTACTCAATTATTTTTAGGCAGGCAGCACAATCACGAAATTTCAGCAGGGCCGGGAGCTTCAAAAGACTTGCAGTAGATGGTGTGGCCATGTTCGCCTCAAACTTGGAAAAGCCCTCTCTCCATGCTGCGAGCGTGGGCTTGCTTGTGCAGCAGCAACTTCACCACTGACTGGGCCGTTTCGCCACTTTGCCTGTTAATTAGTAACCAATACTCCGGGTTTAGTGACGCATTCCGCCGGAGCCAGCCCCAGATAGCTGCAGTTCCTATGGACTCTTGATGCTTGAACTTATCAGCGGGGGTTTTGTGGTGGCGGAAACGCAAATCCAGCGCCACTTCACTGATTTCTTCCTGCAAAGGGGCCCAGAACAGGCCAGTCCTGCACCCTCGGCGGGCGCTGGGAATAATAATATCAATTTTGAGGTGGATACAAAAGCTGAGAAGAAGCCCATCGAAAAGAAGGCGTGGAGCCGAACCGTGGCAGGTTCGCCTCACCTGGGCCCGAGCTGGAGTAGTCCCACAGAAGAGGAGGGTAAAATTTTTTCTTGCATCGGCCCTGTTGATAGGAAAGTTATCCCAGTCAAGACAAATAATAAGTCACGCCATTGGCATTAGCATGATAAGGAGTTTGCCGAGTGAGTGGACGTACGCGCAGGCTTGCCGAGGTCGGTTACGCAAATGGGAAAGCCGACTGATCGCCAACGTCCTGTAATTATTCCATTACTATTCATTATTATTACGCCAGCGCCAGTTGGTACCAGACTTGCCCGTGGATGTTCCGGTTGGCCACCGCCATGTGTCGCTGCCGTGTCGGCAATGTCGGCGGCGGGTCCGAAGCTGCCGGCCGAGAACAAGAAAGTTAAAATTACATTGCCGTCAGCAGAAGCCGTGAGTGAGATTCCATGGAACCAAGAGACCAGATAAAGACAAGCAGTAGTGGCTAGTCCATACTCCAATGGAGCAATGTGACAAACAACAGGGGAAGTATGACGGTGTTGGTTAGCGAAGCATGAATATGCCGGGGAACTGACGGAGAGCAGTTTAGGTACTAATAAGTGGCAGGCTGAAGAGAAGCACAACTGGGCACTCGCAGTCTCCCCAAAGACTCAGCATTTTGCTCACTTTATTGTATACTGGGTTGGGTCGCGCCGTTGCGACATTGGCAGCGCGATTTGCGCCGTGGCCAACAAATCCACAGAATTCGGAATAACTTGTGCTGCTGATGAACTTTTGTAAGGAAAGTTAAGTATCCGCGTAGGAGTTGCCTTATTATTAGCTGACGGCTTAGGGCGGGTTGAGGAGGCTCATGTGCTCTAGTGGCCGCATCATCCACGTCACCGTAGCGCATGCCAGTTGGTTTGGTGGCACAAGCTGAGAGGTTTCTGGAGCGGGAGTTTCAGCAAACAGGTGCTGAAGGAGGTGATTTCCATGTCTTGAGAATGCGGCGAGCTGATTTGGGACATTCCTCTCTTTAAAGGAATATTGATTCAAAGCTGAGGAGCTTTAACAAGCGGCTGGAGCGGTTGAGTGAAGCATCATGAGCCCTGGAGCTGGTAGAATGGCTCTCGTTTCTACCCTTGCACACAATGTCGGAGTTGTTGATGTGGGAGCCCCATGGGGAGGGCGGGCACATGGTCGTGTCACGGAAATGAATAATGCAGCGAGTCGCGACTGGCGAGAGACCCTAGTTTCCATGAATAACTGTTTGGAGGGTGACAAGGCACTGTTGCAAGAGAAGTGGATAAGAGCTGTGATGTGAGCCGGCGCCCCTTGTTTGTTGGAGAGAGGATCCAACAGCCTGCACCTGCAGCGGCTTGCAGCAGTTTGCTAGCTAGGGAAGGTTTGGACGGGTTGGATGAACTGGGCGGAGGATGTGGCCTGCGACATGGACAACGAGGTTGGATGGTGGCAAAAGTAGAAGTTCGGATCATTATTGGCTCTTGCGGCGTGGGAACTAGTCCCGTATAGAGACCCTGATGAGGGTCATTTCCTTCCAACCGTGACGGTCCGCACTTGGTAGGTATTTGATTCGGTGAGGGTGCGGAATGGCATTGGCAAAGGGGCCTTTTGTTGATGATCCCATGGACCGTCGCAACCGGCGAGGCTCCAGTTTATTTCTGGAACTGGAAAGCGAGATTATTGGTGTGTTGGGCCCGTGAAGAACCGAGTCTGCAGGTGGGGGAATCAGGATCCTGGGGTGTGTGGTTCGCTGGGTTACTAGTTCGTCTGGTTGTCACAGGTCTCTTTTTTGCTTCTTTGACCCTCTCTGGGACTTCTTGGACGCTCGTCGTTGATGAGCGCGGGCCGTCGCTTGGCCATCGTTCCGGCAGTCTGTCTTTTGACAAGTTCCGATCGAAATTTGGCGGGCGGGGATCTCTTGGTTTCTTGGCTTGCCTGGCGTTTACTAGGCCGCACGAAAGAGCGAGAAAAGGTACGTCGAAAATGAAAATTTCTCCGGGTGGCTTGGCGCTAGAGAGCGAAATTTGTAACTATATTTGTAACTATAGCGTTCGCGGGACGGAGGGAGGCTGCACCACAAATGCGCCCCTTGTCTGAGTTGTCTGAGGGTGGCACAGCGGGTTTAACAGGACCTGGCCTTGTGCAGCGAGGCGTTACGCCACTTGGGGGCGGCTCCTCGGAATAGGTGCGCGAGGGAAAGGTATAGATAGCTGTTGGTTGGAACTTTGCTGGTGAGATTTGAGCAGGCAACCGTCTTGCTTGCAAACAGGAACGAGGTGCCTGTTGCTCACTGATGACTAAATTGAAAATCTTTAACGGGCAAACGGGCAGCTCCGTCACGGGACGGTCGTTTTAGGCAAGTCCTCGAGTACAATTTAGGTAGGAGGTATTCTTGCTTTTGTCCATGTGCCTGGGAGGATACCGGGGCTGGTATCTTGACCGCAACAAGACTCGAAAAAATCCCCAAAAAACCTTGGATATATGGTAATAAAATCAGGAACATATAGGCCAATGCACGAGCCCTAGAAACATCCCCAGCGCTGCTTAGCTGCCCTTTTTGCCTCGTCCCCCGGGCCACATCCTAGACCGTCGACTTCTGACGACCCTCCCTCCGCCCACCCAAAGTGGATCCTCCGCGGCACCACCGTTTTGGGCCTTGTTCCTCTTCCTCTTCCGCTTGCTCTGCCTCCTTCTCTTCCTCTTATTACTTCGGTCTTCGCCTCCAGACCCTCCGGAAAGGAACCGGGTACATACCAGAGATAACCAATGGTGGTACTTTTTCGTTTTTGCACTTGCTAATCAGCTAGGTCGCAGTTAGTTAGCTAGTCCGCCCACCCGCTTGTAGTAATGCAACTCCCCCGAGACCTTGCTGTTGTTCATGCTTATCTACTTGACTCGTCCCACCTCGCAGTTGCTGTCGAGTTCTCTTTTTTCTCTCGTCGAGTCCTTCTCCTCTTCTAATTACAAGGCCGTACACTCTCAGTGCAGAGAGCACCTCTCGCAGCCATGGCTACTAACCACGAGGATACTGCCGTCGAGTAAGACCAACCTCGTCCTCCACTTACACACACACACACACACACACACACATACACACACACATACACACACACGACAACTCTCTCTAACACATCCTTCCTTGACAGGCTCCATGAAGAGTTCTCCGAGCGCGTCCCCAACAAGCATCGCGACGTCGCCGGTGGCTACATCCAGGAACCGGACGTCGATGTCGCCTCGTCGGACGAGAAGAAGGACCTCGAGACCGGCCTGCCGACGGCCGACGGCGAGGAGCCCTCGGCCCAGGAGCGCGCCACGCTGCGCCGCGTGGGCGAGAGCCTCCCCGCGTCGGCCTTCCTCATCGCCTTTGTCGAGCTGACGGAGCGCTTCACCTACTACGGCGCGCAGGGCCTGTTCCAGAACTACATCAGCCACGACAAGCACGGGGCCGACGGTGCCAAGGGCCTCGGCATGGGCCACCAGGCGGCGACGGGCCTCAACCTCTTCTTCCAGTGGTTCTGCTACGTGACGCCGATCCTGGGCGCCATCATCTCGGACCAGTACCTGGGCAAGTACAAGACCATCCTCATCTTCTGCGGCGTCTACTGGGTCGGCCTCGTCTTCCTGTGGACGACGTCGCTGCCGGCGACGCGCGACGTCGCCGGCCTCCCCGGCTACATCATCGCCATCATCATCATCGGCCTCGGCACCGGCGGCATCAAGTCCAACATTGCGCCGCTCATCGCCGACCAGTACCAGCGGCGGCGCATGGCGCTGCGCACCGAGCCCTCGGGCGAGCGCGTCATCATCGACCCGGCCATCACCTACCAGCGCATCTACATGATCTTCTACTGGTGCATCAACATCGGCGCGCTCTCCCTCATGGCCACGCCCTTCATGGAGCTCTACGAGGGCTTCTGGACCGCCTTCCTCATGTGCTTCTGCATGTTCAACGTCGGCATCCTCGTCCTCGTCGCCCGCCGCAAGACCTACATCATCCGCCCGCCCCAGGGCTCCGTCATCACCGACGCCCTCCGCGCCATCGGCATGATGGTCGCCGGCCGCAGCACCGACGCGCCCAAGAACGCCTGGCGCGCCGCCCACGGCAAGCCGCCCGTGCGCTGGGACGACCACTTCGTCGACGAGCTGAAGCGCGCCCTGCGCGCCTGCAAGGTCTTCCTCCTCTACCCCATCTTCTGGGTCTGCTACGGCCAGTTCTCGTCCAACTTTGTCACCCAGGCCGAGCAGATGCAGGGCCACGGCATGCCCAACGACTTCATGCAAAACTTTGACTCGCTCTCCATCCTCGTCTTCACCCCGGTGCTCGACCGCGCCGTCTACCCGCTGCTGCGCAAGTGCGGCATCGAGCTGCGGCCCATCGCCCGCATCACCATCGGCTTCTGGCTCGCCGCCCTCTGCCTCGCCTACGCCGCCATCGTCCAGCACCTCATCTATAGCGCCGGCCCCTGCTACAGCTTCCCCCGCGACAAGGACAACTGCGCCGCCGCGGTCGGCCCGGACGGCGTCATCGTCTCCAACAACGTCCACATCGCCGTCCAGACGCCCGCCTACGTCTTCATCGGCCTCGCCGAGATCTTCATCTCCGTCACCGGCCTCGAGTACGCCTACACCAAGGCGCCGCCCAGCATGAAGTCGTTTGTGCAGAGCATCTACCTCTTCACCAACGCCTTTGGCTCCGCCATCTCCGAGGGTCTCGTCCCCGTCTCCAAGAACCCCAAGTTTGTCTGGATGTACTCTGGCGTCGCCATCTCGTCAGCCGTCGCCGGCTGCGTCTGCTATATCTTGTTTCGCCACTACGATGCACAGGAGGAGGACATGTATGATCTCGATCGCGATGAGCCGGAGCTGCAGATTGGCAATGAGGCGGAAGGCATCCAGGCCGCCAAGGAGAAGCGTGCAGAGGGACAGTAACGTGTCAGGTAAACGGCGAATGTGTATGAAAATGTACAAGGAGATATAAAGTATATACGAATCGAATGTTTCAAGTCATGTCGTCGACTTGCATTTGAGTTGATGAATCATGTGTTGAAACTGTGTTTGATGTGTTTTACGTGAGTTATGCAATTTGCGGAATGCGGCGCTTTTGCTTCCTTGCCAAAAAGTGTCCTGAAATCTTTTTTTATATAATTCATGTAATTTATTCGAATAAAGCTCTCTGGCTTGACGCATCAGTCTCTTGGCTTTTGTGTGAGAACAACCGGCCCCTCATAAATATGTCGAGCGCGGGTATAATACAGGATTACAGACAGGCCCATGAGCCCGAGGAAAAGGACGAAAGCCCAGTTAAAGTTCTCGGCAGTGAGATGATGGCTGTTGGGCCAGAAACTCCAGAAAAACGACCAGCAGGCATAGACGAGGGCGGTGATGTTGACGGGCAGCCCCCATTTGCCGAGAGACCAGCGGCAGTGCGGCAGCGGCTCGCCATGGATACGTCTGAGGGTGATGCAGCCGAGGCAGATGACGTAGGTTGCCATGAGGGCGACAGTGTTGAGGGAGAGCATGGCGTTGAAGGCGACGGTCGATCCAATGTTGATGAGGGACATGATCATGCTGAATATGCAGGTGAAGGTGACAGCGTTGACGGGGACGTGCCAGGTAGGATGGACCTGGGAGTGTGTTGGTTAGCCGGGCAGGAATGGAGGGGAGGATGGTTGATACATACAGCACCAAGCCACTTGGAAAAGGGAAGTCCGTTGTCGCGGGCAAAGGCAAAGGTCTGGCGCGAGGTGGATGCCAGACTGGAGATGGTGACCATGACGAGCAGGATGAGGACCACGACGGTGAGTCCCGTGGCGCCGCTGAGACTGCCCGTGGCCTCGCGGAAGACGTAGATGAAGGGGAGTCCGGTCCTGTCGGCCAGGGCTCCCTGGACGTCGGGGATGGAGAAAAGATAGGTCAGGAGGATGCCAAAGGTAAAGGGTATGTTGAGGAGAAAGGACCAGACCATGGCGCGGGGCACGATCACGCCGGCGTCCTCAATCTCCTCGGACATGTGGGCGACCGAGTCGGAGCCGAGGACGACGAACATGGTGGAGACCTGGCCGACCATGACGGTGAGGGGGACGGAGGGCCAGCCGGCGCCGTTGTCGGTGAAGCCGGTGAAGACGGCGGCCGGGGACTGCTTGGGGGCGAGGACGAGCAGAGTGACGACGATGGGGAAGAAGGCGAAGATGTGAACGGTAATGAAGATGCCCTCGGCAAGGGGGAGGTGCTTGGCGCCGAAGACGTTGAAGAGGGAGATGGCGATGACGGAGCCCATGACGAGGAGGGTGCCGTGCCAGCGGGACGGGTCGTAGGCGGCATTGTTGAGGGAGACGAGGCCCTGGATGATGGAGCCGATGAGGAAGGCATCGAGGGCGACGAGGAACTGCCAGGAGACGGCGGAGAGCCAGCCTGGGAAGGGGAGGCAAGGACGCGGTCAGCTTCGGGATAGGGGGGGGGGGGGGGGGGGATGGTGACGGAAGAAGACGGACATACCGGACAGGTAGCTGAGAAGCTTCTGGTGGCGGCGAGGGGCAAGCTCGGAGACCCAGTGGTACTGGCCGCCAGCGGTGGGCGCCATGGAGGCCATCTCGGCGAGGGAGAGGACGATGAAGAACTGGCCGAAGGAGGCCCAGCAGAGGGACCAGAAGAGGCCGGGCATGCCGCCGGCGGTGAGGCCCTCGGTGTTGGAGCTGGTGGTGGTGGTGGTGTTAGTGAGGCTTGAGGGTGGCGGGAGGGCCGTGTATAGATGGATAGATGGAAACTCACGCCAGAAGAATCTCCCAGGTGCCCATGACGCAGGTGGTGAAGCCAATGGCGGAAAGGAGGCCAAAGTTCCTCTAGAGGGAGAATGTGGTTAGTGGTGGGATGGAGGAGAGTAAGAGGAAGAAGGAGACAAGAAGGAGAATGAAGTAGAGATTAGGGGAAAAAAATTGAAATTTAAAGATAGAAAAAAAGACAAGAAAGAAGGCAAGAAACTCACGCGAAATTGCTGCTTCTTGCCCATGCGCTGCATGTCCCGGCGGTCATTACTGGTGAAGCCTTCCTGTGGTTCCTTGTTGAGGACCTCGTTCCAGGTGATGTAGTCGTCGTTGTCCGGCCCGGCGCCGAGACCGTCGGTCTGAGACTCGGCGACGGCCGGATCCACGGCCATCAAGACCGGGGACGGGGCCTTGTCCATTCTGAATAGAGTCCAAGGCGCTGTATATGCTGGTAGGAGAAGGGGGGGGGGGTTGCGCCGGTCGCTTGTTTCCAGCCTCCCAGCAGCGAATGCGACCTACTGCAAAGAAACAAATCAGGATTATGCCTCGGAGAAAGGAGGAAAGGAGGAGAAACAGAGAAGAAGAAAAGACACGGCAAAACACACAGGCAAGAAAACAAGAGAAGGATGCTTGTTGCACGACCGTTGCATCGCCTCTTCTCTCCTCTGCGTGTCTTGGCTGTTGGTGGGGAACGGCTTTGTGAGTGCCCTGGCTGGAACAGACTGTACATAGGTTACGACTCATGGAGTTAGTTGTAGGGCATTGCAATAGGACGATGAACTAGGTATCACAACTGAGATGTGTCGAGTTGAGTCTAGGCTGCCCCCCCCCCTCTATTCTTTTGGCAGGTTCTTCCCTTGGCCCGGCTTTCTCTTTTTCTTTTTTCGAAAATGCTAGGATTTAGTTAGGTCTTGGTGTTCTTGCTGGATAGAACCTGGATTGAATGGATGGATAGTGGCGCGCGGGTGGCGTCCAGTCAATGCGTTGGGATGGGACGATGCAGGACAGGCATGATGGCACTATGATAACACTGACAGATATAGACTTGGCAGGAAGACGGAGGGGAGCCGTCTCGAACCACTATTTTGTCATCGCCTCTGTCATCGTCAGGCTGGGTGAAGCTGTCCTGTAACCGTTATAAACCTGATAACCCATGAACCTCATCACCCTTGTGGAGGCAATTTCTATCCGCGGGCATTAACCGACAAAGTAAATTGCGTTGCATATGCATATGCATGCAGCGATATTCTCCAAGGTTATTACCTGAACCGGCCATTGACCACCGGCCACCGACCACCGGCCACCACCTACCTACCAATTGAGTGACCAACCGCTCTGACCGTGCGGGCACAAGATCATGTGTGGCTTTATTTTCCCATCCATTTCTTCCCATATCGTCAGCAGGCCAGCATCCTGGCTGCATGGCCCTAAAACGACGCCACGCCGCCTAGACACACGTTCGCGATCGGAGCCTCGTTTCCGATAAGCCTTCTTACTCTGTCCACGCACAAATGAGACAAGACGGTTGTTGCCCCTTCCCACGCACAAATGGGAGACAGAAACTCTGCTGCCCCTGTTTTGTCGACTGAGCTGTTCTTTGGGGGCACAACCAATCTGTAGGCAGCTACAGTTGGCTCAAGAGTCGATCGGCTATGCAGTTTCCCGGCGCTATTTTAAGTCTCTAACTAACCTGCAGTTGATTACTTATGAAGAAGAAACCTCGGTGATTCTGCGACACGAAAAAAGAAAAAAAAAAGGAAGTGGAGTTAGCATGACCCCCTTGTCGCTGGAAGAGCAAGCCACTTGTCAACAAGGGTCGAAAGGAAGACAAGTCGATCTTGGCTTGGGTCTTTGTTGATGTTGCCCTGGCGAGAAAGAAGAGAAGAAAGGAGAAAGGAGAGAATGGGAGGAAGCTCGCGGCTCTCGCGGCTTCCCCTGATCTGCAGGTGGTTCGAGGGAGGCTTTCGCTGGTTGCTCAGGAAAGTCAAAGCCTCCAACAACCCGGGGTGGGCGGCCCATTGGGAATTCTCAGAAGTTGGATGAGCGGGACCAGGTAGAAACTCGAGCCTGTTGTTATTATCCATAACCGGTTCTCCCTAGTTAACTTACCGTCCATAACTAAACAAGTCTTGCCAACTCACACTCACACTAACTAGTTGGTTGCCGTTACAGTTACAGTTGACCGTATTACGTCAAAATCCCTACCCATATTACCAGACTATTAACGTCCAAGTAAAAACCCTTCATCGATGGAGAATCTTTTTATCGGCCCATGTCCCCCGGGTCTGTGCCGGGGTCTGTGCCGCAGCCCGCATCTCGTCTTCCAACACACGAGCTGTCCGTTTTCTCTTGTCCATCTGGCCATCTTTATCATCCTACCGGTTATTTCGTTTCTTTCTGTCCGCGGTGACCCGAAGAAGCGACCCGAAGAAGCGGGGATTCAAGTTACACATATTACCCCGTCCCATTCCAGCACTTCTCTTGCAACTGTCCTGTCCATCCAGCCCTGCCCATGTCATCCATTCCCCCCTTCTCTCTTGGCCCTTTTTATGCGCCTGTTTATTAGGTATTAATCATCGGCAGACGCGCGGAGGTCCCCGCTTCCCTGTTGCCATCTCCTTGTTAAACCCTTCTCGCCTCGTCCTTCCCCTCGACTATCGACCTGCAAGGCTGTGATAGGAACTGTTCGGAGTTCGGCCCGCCAACCTGTCCATCTTGCCCATCCCTCCCTCCCACGCTCCCTTCTGTCCAAGCCCACCCAGCAAGCGCCGCCCGATGGCCGGCTGAGATGTAGCCCGCCCTTGAAAAGATCCCAGGTTGACGCGCTCATCTTCTTGACCAAACTCGAGCAGCTCTTTCCGATCAATCAATCAATCAATCCATCCATCCATCCATCCATCCATCCAGTAACCCCCGTACCCAGCTTTCCCGCCCGCGTCTACCCAACCGGCTTGCCTGCTGCTACATGGCCGACGCGGGTGTCCGCGACCACCTGGTCATCGGTCCCGACGACCACCGAGCCTACATCGTCATCACCGCCATCGTCGGGCTCACATGGAGCCTCCTCGTCCTCGGCATCCGCCTCTTCATCCGCCTCCGGCTCACCGGGCCCTTTGGATCCGACGACGCCGCCGCCTCGCTCGCCACCGTACGTACAGTCCCCCACCCCCTCCCCTTCCCATGTCAAATGGGCTAGACACTGACGTTTCTGTCCTACAAGTTCATCGCGACATGCCAGACCGCAGTCACGCTGTATTCCGTCCGCGAGGGCGTGGGCCTCCGCAACAACGACGCCTACCGTGACGGCATGGAGGCCGGGCTCAAGGTACGTACGCCTATAACATTTTCAAAAAAAAAAATCGTGCTGGATTCTGACTCGATGCAGGCGTACCACGCAAGCATGATCATGTACATCATGGCGCTCTGCCCGGCCAAGGCGTCCATGTCCTTGCTGATATCCAGGGTCAGTCGACAGGCCGCGGACAAGCACCTCCTCGCCACGCACATTGTCACCGCCATCATCTTGGCATGGGGCCTGGCCTCCATCTTCACCGTCGCCTTCCAGTGCGGCGGCACACGCCCGTGGGACCTCTCCGTCCCCGGCCACTGCCCTAATCTGGTATGCTGACCCGGGTCCGGACCCATCCGTCCATCCATCCATCCATCTACCCCCCCCTCCGCTCCCCCGCTTCCCGTTCCCTAACATCTAACCCTCTCAGTTCCCCCGCTGGCTCGGCATCGAGGTGCCCAGCCTCGGCATCGAGGTCCTCATCGCCAGCCTCGCCGTCTCCCTCGTGCTCGACCTCGACATGGCCCTCCGCACCAAGCTCGTCGTCGTCTTCGCCTTCTCCGCGCAGCTCCTCGTCGCCATCCCCGTCAGCTACCGGCTCGTGCTCCTCCGCGACGCCACCACCCGGCCCGGCCGCCTCCAGGCCGTCTCCGGCCCGCCCGTCATGTTCGCCCTCGCCCTCCCCACCGTCGTCACGCAGGTGGTGATGCACTTCTCCGTCATGGCCGCCACCTTTCCCTGCTTCCGCCAGTTCCTGCAGGCCTTCCACAGCGACTTTGGCCTGACCATCAAGATGGGCACCGACGACGAGCGCTCCGGCGACCGCAGCCTCGGCGTCGCCAGCTGCAATAGCTATGCCATGTCGGTGCTGCGGTCGCGGGGGGAGGCTGGTGGAGGGGCCGACTCGGACGTGGAGGTGGACGAGGCCGTGTTTCGGCCACCGCTCCGGGACGGCGTGATGACGCCGCTGGACGATGGGAGGAGCATGCAGAGCGTGGCAAGTGACCGCGCTATAATTCCGCATAAACAGAAGAGGGCGTGATTGCGGCCTATACTGTCTCTAGACTGGGATCTGGATTGGGGGGTTTCGGCGTATCTGGAGCATTTGACAAGGAATCAACAGGGTGTATTCCTTTTTACTTTGTATGTACAATGATCACAATGAGCAGATATCAACAACGACGGTGATTTATTCTGCATGTGCTTTCCAATCTTGAAAAGACAATCCGGAAACGACAGTGATGTATTTTATGTACATTGCTAACGACAGTCATCTCATGCTCCATGTACAATGATGAGCTACCAATCTTGGCAGGGGTTACAAGTCTCCTTATTCGCAATCTCAAAATCTGTCAACCGCCCGTCCTGTGTCAAGACACTGATGGGACACCCACACGGCCCTCTAGAAAGGGCAGGTGCCGCGAGGAGCCGCGGTCCGGGCCGAGATGTTATCCACGTCCGGGCCGAGATTCGGGAAGAGCACGTCGGAGCCCTCGACCGTGGAGCATCCGTTGCCGACATTAGCCACGAACATGCGCGGCCTCGACACGAACGGGTCCGACGACGCCCTGTCCACCAGCGAGACTCCCCGCCGCCGCCGCTGCGGCTTCTCCTCCTCCCGGGCCGCCACCACCGCGCGCGGCTCGATCGTCACATGCGCGCAGTTCATGTACATCTCCCTGTTGCCCACGTTGTTGAACCAGGACCAGGCAAAGAGGGCCTCGCCGGCGGGGGTGTCGTCTGGGAGGGTGAACGCCCAGGTCGGGGTCAGCGGGCAGCCGCCGACGAAGGAGTGGATGGCGGTGAAGGTGCGGCCGCGGTCGTAGGAGAGCGAGGCCTGGCAGCTGCCGCCGCTGTGGGTGGCGGTGCCGTCGACGGAGAGGGTGTAGCGGCCGCCGGCGCGCCAGGTGGCGACGGAGCGGCCCTGCGGCGTGTCGAGCAGCGCGTGGTAGCCCTTGCAGGGGAAGTTGGCGCCGCTGGCGGACAGCGGCGAGTTCATGTCGTAGTCGATGCTGGTCGTGTAGGGGTTGTGCCGGGAGCGGAACGGCGCCGGGCTGATCATTTGCATGTGCGCGGAGGCGAGGCCGAGGACGGCGGAGAGGGACAGGAGGAGCTGCATGGCTGGGAGATGCTGGAAGGGGGGGAGAAGTAGAGGTGGGTGTAGAAGGGAAGAGGTGGCTGTTGGTGGTGATACAGAGAGGGAAGCAAACTTGATGATGAGGATCGAGGGTGGCTTCTTATATACATGTACATCCGTGTCTGTACCGAGACGTTGCACTCGACAGACTGACTATGCCAACTACCTGTTGATGAGAGAACATGTCACAAGTTCCAACAGTAACATGGCGCAAGTCTAGAAGGAACCACAGCTCCCAGCTTGCCATACAACCATCGCATCCGAGTCCGGATCATGGCTCTCATGTAACTAACCCTTGCCAAGATCCAATCCCATCCCATCCCATCCCGTCCTCTTTGCATCAGACGAAAAACCAGCCTCAGCCACATGACCAGAGTTACTCCACCAGGAAGCTGCTTTTCTCCCATCTTCCTCTTCCAGTAACAATGAATGGACGTCTTCGACCACGACATCCCCACGCACCCTCACGGCCAAGCCACTTTCCCACATCTAATCTACTTAGCCCCCCCCCCAAGCCCCCAAAGACAAGAGGACAAGTCTAAAAGATAGCAGCAGCCCTGGAGGAGTCGACTCTATTTCTGCCAAGAGGCTAGCCCTGAACCTGTAACCATCCAGATGGGGAAGCCGCCATTGCTTTGTCGAATCCCTAACCGGGACAAAGAAAGCAATATATACCGTAGGGTGAGGGGGGAGTTTATTAGTTCCCGTCTTTGGGTCGGCTCCGCCCGTAACGTTAACTCGACCTCTCTTCAAAATGAAAATGGCCAAGTCGTCCAGGGCCGACCATTCCAAGTTCAAGCGACGTCGGATCGCGAGAGAGCCTGGTGGCTTACATGCATGGAAGCCCCAGCTACAGCCATGACGTGAACCCCGTCGCATCCCCCGCATTTCCCGCGGCGCTCTCCTGCAGATTTCCATAAACCCTCTTGTCCACTTGCAAGGTTACAGCGTCTTTCTCTTTGGGCTGCTTCCAGGTGCCGAACGGGGCAAGGTCTCCTGCTTCTTTCGGCTTTGACGGTGCCAAGCTGCACACCACCCATCCTCCAGCAAATTGCAAAGCCGGCTGGCTCGTCGTCAAAAACGGTCTGCTGTTATGTAATTGGACGAGGATGAAACGGCACGCTACAATGGAATAGATGAAAGGTCTACATTGCCGAGATTAGATGCTTTGCTTCAACGATCAGCCCATACTACGTGTGACGAACAAGCCGGCCGCCATCCCACTTGGCTATTCATGACGTTTGTCAGTAGCATACCTAGTTCAATGTATACGTCCTTGCCAGCAGAAGTTTGCTTGTCTCGCTTGAATTTAAGAAATTACGACTGTTTCTAGGAGGCTAGTTTGCGTCGCACATGAGCCGACTCATCCCAAGATTCAGTCTGTCGTAACATCATTAACCATGGCCATGTGTCTAGCACCATTACCATGCATACTGTAGCATCGCTAAACATACAGTACCATCACCATACACACGGCACCATCATCATATATACAGCACCATCACCATATACACGACACCCCCCTTCCTCTCACTCGATTCGCCTCAGCCGTGCCGTGTTGGACATGTCATCTGCATTCAAGTAGTCGACGCCGAGAGCCGCCAGGGGCTCCCACATGTACTCTCCCGGCAGGTTCCCTATTCACAGCTCACGTTAGTAACCATCCCTATCCCTTCGTAGTAGTAGTCGCAACTCACAGTAACGGACCTTGAGTCCGACCGCGTGCGCCGCGTCCACCTGCGCCTTCACCTTGTCCCTCTGCGCCTCCGAAAACGCCTCCACGCTCCCCGGACTACCTACCGCGCTCTCAAAATCCGCCGACGCATAGTACGAGTTCGTCGCGTTGTACTTGGCCTCCAGGTCTCCTACCATGGCATCGTAAAACACATCCCGATTCGGCACGCCATCCCCCGCGGCGATCCGATCAAACGGCGCTGAGCCGCTCGCCACCACCGTCACCGCACGCTGCACGAACCGCCCCGTGCTGTCCACGCGGCTCAGGTAGCCGCCATCTCGCAGTGGCTGCAGCGCCGCCACCACCGCATCCAGCGTGCCCGCCGCCGACGTCTTAAAGTCCACCATCAGCACGATCCCCTGCTGCGGGCGCGCCGCGAACACGCCCCGGTCCCCCGGCGCGCCGCAGTTGTTGTGGTCGAGGATGGCGCGCAGCGCCTCAGTGTACTGCAGGCGTAGGGTGCGGCCGGGGGTCGGCAGCACGTGCCCGATGATGACATCGCCGCCGAAGAGGAAGACGTCGGCCTCAACAGCGATGCAGCCGGCGCTGAGTGCGGAGAAGACGGGCACGTCGCGCTCGTAGTCGTTGTGTGAGTGGCAGGCGACGGGCAGGACGTTGTCGAGCGCGGCGAGCGGCCAGGGGTTCAAGGGGGGGCCGGCGCCCTTGTTGGCGCTCTGAGCAGTGATGGCTGATCCCTCAAAGATCTTGTCGACGGCGTCCTGCTCGGGCGGCGTCTCGTATGCGAGCGCGTGGTAGGAGATGCCGTTGAAGCCGACCTGCCAAGTGCCGCCCTTGGTGTCCTTGTTGGTCACGCCGGAGCACTTGCCGCCGTCTGTGCTGAGCGCGTTGAGATATCGAACGCAGTCGTTTTCTTTTGCTGTTAATAATGGCTGTAACATAAGGTTGTGTGAAGTGATGGCTGCATACTGGAGATGGTATGGTCCGACTTGATCTTGTTGTGCACCTCGACTGAACGTGGCCCATGTCAGCCACAGATTCATGTAATACTAGCAAGCAACGCCCGTGCAGACAGACTCACAGTTGACAAAGCCCTGGATGCCGTATTCGGAGGGATTCTTGCCGCCATTCAGAAACACTTCGGTTGAGAGCGAAAGGTAGCCGTTGGGCTTGACCACTCTTCCGTTAGCAGCAGCGCAAAAGGCCTGCACAGCGGAAGAGAAGCCCCTTCGCTTGTCGGTGCCCTGTCCAATCGTGACATCGTCTCTGGACATCCATGCTGAGCCGCAGCTGGAAATTCCATCCGTCGTTCTGGCGTCCACCGCTGCGGCGCTGGTGAGAGGGAGGAGCTGCCGCGACCGCGTTAGTTCTTAGTCTTCGGTCCTTTGTGCTGATAGAGTTTTATGGATGGTGGAAAGGGAGGCGTAAGCTTTGCGCTACGCTCATTGAATCGTACCAAGGCTGTGACCGGTGCCAGCGCTAGACCGGGAAGCTGCATCATGGTTTGGTTCCTGGTGCGGCTATCACGGGCGAGACATTTAAAATCACTCTATCCCTTCATTTTATCAGAAATCGACATGAGGAGGAGGGAGGAGCAAAATATAAAGCCACAAGACACACAGACCGAAAGCATAGTGGCCTCGGCATGTAAGCGCTTGGTCCGCGAGAGAGGAGACGATCAAGACGCCAAGGTTGCAGGTGCAGGTGTAAGTCGCAGCTTAAAATAGCTGCGTTTTACCAATGATCGCCGCCATGACCCGGATTGGTTGGCTACCGGCGCCGCGCGTTCGGGTCGAGCTCACTAATCCTTCACCGAACTGCCGGGTCACAAGGTTGGCAGGCGTTGCTTTTGACGATCTTGACCCCGCCGTGCGCCGAGACTAATAAGCTGAAGATCTGAAGATCTGAAGGGCCTCGACTCTCTCCATGGTTAGGGTGAGCAGCAGTGCTTTTGTTGCCATCGTACTGACTAGGTGCCGCAAGTTTGTCGCAATCTATTGGCCGACCAGTTTTTGTCATCAGGGACAGCAGACTCGTTGCCAATCAATTCGTCCTCTTTTAGTGCATCTCGTGATAGTGCACTTAGCATGAGGTGGATTACAAAATCATCAGCCCTGTCCCTGGTTTCTTCCTGATTCGTACCGGCTACTGCCATTCGTGTACACGTTCAGCCTAGCTCGAGCCTCGGGGGGGTTTGCTTCGCCACGATTAGCTCTTTTAGCGCGGATCTGATTTCGTCAAATTAAATTCAAGGTACTCGGATCTTGAGAAGATGTACATGGACGGTGCGAGTCGGCCACTGTCGGTCTCGTGCCGGTCTCGTGATGGAGTCACATAATCAGACGCCGCCGCGGTACACATATCCGGCCGGATTTCGAGGAGGAAGGCTATTGAAAAGTCGCATGGTTTCGGGGATATTGGCACAAGGCATTGAATGATGTTGAACACGGACGGTGTTTAGACAATGTAAATGCTAATAAATACAGAAGAGGCAGATCTCCGCAAAAAGTGATTTCGACTCTTTAGACTGCTGAGTAATCAGCAGCAATTCACAACCCCCTAGGCCCCAAGCCTCGGCGCCTCCTTCCATCCACTGCTATCCCCGGAATAAATCCCACACTATCATCTACATCTGCCTCGTATTCCAAGTGCATTTAGCTCCGATGCGCCGGACAGTTCTTGTGGCGATACGTTCCCGATGACTGAGATGTCGGGATAGGATGCTGGCACTGAGTGCCCCTCTGCGTGGCCGCAGGGCACCACTGAATATAGTCTTGGACCGGATCCCACTGGATGCAGCTGCTCTGGCCTTTTCCTGTACAATCAGGAAATCTTGCTGGGGTTGCCCATCGCTGTAAACACATTGTGGCCTGGTCCGCAAGTCAGTGCCCCTGTCCGCTTTGCGCAGAGATAGTCATACTAATCGTTGCGAGTGTCTTGATTCGAGGTTGTGCTTTGTGTGTAGCTTGCTTTTTGTGAAGCTGGTGGCAAGTTGCGGAGCGGTGCGGAGTAGAGCGAGCTATACACCAGACTGAGGAGGAGTATGGACTGTTCAAATACATTCATCCTGTCCCCAACTACCACGTAGTCGTAAGAGAGTTCGTCACCTATATGACCAGTTTGACGAGCCTCATTTCATACCCGAGAGACAGTGTGACGTGACATGCCGCTCCTGTTCGACAGGATATAGGATGGGAAATGCTGACGAAAGCTGGCACGGGAGAAAAATGGGTTGGGCGTCGGTAATGAATGGCTGCCGAATGCTGCACGTGTACCATGACGTTGCTGTCTTCGCCTTACAAAATCATGGTGAGGCCATTGTCAATGATGCGACCGTACCACCAGTCTATGGGATCAACATGTTATGTGCATGAAATTTTTTTGAAAAAATTTCTCACCCAGCGGAAACTGGCATATGTAAAATGAGAGGCATCTGCGGGAGTCGATATTGCGCAGCCAAAACAAGCAAACAAGCCGATTCCTGATGTGATTTCAGGTCATTGTCGTACGGCTGGGTATTAATGAGGCGGCACAGAAACGACCGCGGGGAGGATCGGCAACCCGGCCTTACTATATCAGCGTCTACTATGAAGCTAGGCAGGAACAAAAATGACCCAATAACACGGCTTTGGCCTGTGTAAGTCTGGCTCGATAGAGGTGAGCTTGCGGGATGCGGCGCATGCGATCCAGCGGCTCAGGTGATACAGTCGAGAATATGATGGCATCGCGGAGTACAAGGTGCAGGAGCTGGATCCTTGGTTGGCTAAATTTTTTACTGACAGAAATTGGTGGTATATTTCGCTGGCAGTGGATGGGGGGCCGCAAACTGGAAACGCGCAGATATACATGCATGCTTTCATGTGATGGCTCTGGGGGACGGAACCAGGGCAAGATTGATGAATGACGTGAGTATACTGATCATAGATGTATGCAAACCTTGATAAGCCATTAGGCATTATTTACCGCAGTCTCTCTCGCCTCAACAGAAATTCTTCCTGCTCCGCACACCAACCCGTGTCTCGCAATACCGACTTGATGCAGTCAGCCTAAAGGCCCTGCGCCATCTCCAAAGCAATTTCATTAAACTCTTCTGGTTGCAACTCGTGCGACAAGATGATTCGGATCGTGTACGTTGTCGCCATGACCGAATCCAGCTCCAGCTTCCTCTCCGCGACCACCTTCATGATGTGGCCCAGCAGCGTCTCCATCGGGAGCGTTCGTGCTGCGCGGTAGCCGCACTGGACCGTTTCTATGTGCTGGCTCCGGATCAGGATGTCGACGGCCGGCGGGCCCATGTACTCTTCATGGTCGCCTTCGGCTGCGGTTCGGACCTCGCCCGTGGGCCGGTCATAGTACTTGTTGTCAACCACGGGGGTTTGCGCCTCGTAATGCCAGCCCGGGGAGTGGAACGCGAGAGGGTGAAGGGCCGACATGGTGCTGCAAGTTATTGCTGAGAAGCGACTTTGGTCAGATGGTGTAGGATGTTGGATGGAATCCTATTCTTTCGATGGTTTTGTGCCTGGCTGGAAAGAGGACGACGCAGGGCGTGAAGGTGATGGGAAGATGATTTTTATGAGAGACAGAGTCTGGGTGACACAGCACTGGGCCCGGCGACGACGGGCGCAGTAAATAACATGGACAAGATCGGCAGAGACTGGCTGGCAGCCTGACAGGCAGCATTGCCTACGTGGGAATTACTGTCATTTCGTCATTCATCGTTCACTTGAGTCGGGCATGGAATCGCCCAGCGCGATAGTGCCGAGGATGCCGGTAAGAATGACTGAAAACTGAGTGAACTTCATTTCTCGTGAGCTGATACTGTTGATTGCGGATTGTGCTTAATGAAGCACCTCATCAGTTGTAGGCTTGCTTGGCCCTTTATATACCTAGAACGGAGACATTGCCACCAGGAGAACGGGAGTCGGGTTCCGCGAGTATCCGTTTATCAGAGGATGCTCCTAGAGACATGCATAAGCCCAGGTTAAAACCAACACCTCCCATCAAGCTACAAAACCTTTCCCGCACTGCGATCAAGTATTGTAAGTGGTCGGGATAAATCTCCTCTGCCCCAAAATTGGTGCCTGATCAACCACTGCAGCCACTGCAAGGCCGTATCTGCAAGCCATTGCCCAAGTTATCTTCTGTCTCTCATCCGCCGGGAAGCAAGACTAGGTGTGCAGCTGGCGGCTGCGGGCCGTACCCTATGCATGGCCTTGCGGAGATCAGCGAGCCTGGCACCCGAAAGTCTTTTATGTGCAGAATGCCGCGCGTGCCAAGGTGCCAAGATCCACGAGTCATATTTTTTATCCGCTTTGTCAACCATGAAGGAGGTTATTATTAGCCGGACAGTATCAGGGCTCTTGGCGATCCGGCGGTCGCGGACCAGCTCCGGACGAGGCATGGCCGGGCCAGCGCAGTTCGGTCTCTGATTGGAATCAGTACCTACTTACATAGTCCTATGGGCGGTGCCAGAACTATTAGTTTTAGCTGGTCATAGCCTCCAACCCCTCGTTGTAAGGGTGGCAGCACGAATAGCTGGCCTTATTAGGGCTCTTCAGTCACCGCCTGTCCCCTCCTGCCCTCCCCTCCTTCACTCACGCAACCTGGGTGCTCAGACTCGCGAACAAGCTTCAGGCGTGCGGCCATTTTATGTATTATTCGTTACGTGATGGTTTCGTTTTCTGCTACTTCCTACTTATGCAGGTACCGTTGGCAGCTTCCAGACTGGGAATGGACTGGGAATAGTCTCGTCCCGGCCCCTAGGCTGCTTCCTAGCTTCAGCCACATCAACTCTAAAAAAATAGGTGCAGCCAAGCCAGCCAAGCTTGCAAGCTTTCTTCCTCGCCACAACTCGCCTCAGGTTCACTTAAAAGCCAGCTAACGCCACACAACGTACATCCCCTCCTCATCCGTTGTCTCTCGCCCATCAACCGTCGTCCTTGATACCTGTTGTGTGTATGGCGGCAGCTGAATGTATCTCACAACCCGGCACATCCAGGCCCGATCCCCGGGCGCTCCTCGATGAGAGCAACCCAATTGCTTCGCACTGCCTGACCGCGCTCGAAAATGCCCGGTAGCCAACATGGACTGACTCCCAGTCGTCCGACATCTGCCAGCGCCGATTCCAGTCCCACCGAACAGACGCGCTCTCGTCGCAAACGCTGGGCCCCCAAGGTCAAGACGGGCTGCATCACATGCCGGTCAGTCTCCTGTTGCCTCTACTCCCGGTCGACCCGAATCTGACGCCCACTACCAGTATCCGTCGTGTCAAGTGCGATGAGACGAAGCCGCATTGCAGGCGCTGCACCGCCTACGGCTATGTCTGTGATGGCTACGCAACAACCCCAGGTCTACCAGTCTCCGCTGTCCACCAAAACTACAACGCCGTCCGCAAAAGCACTACTGCTTTCGACCCTCTTCACGCCGTCCTAGACGGGCGAGTAGCGCCTCCCGAGTGGGATTTTATGGAATCGTGTCGATACTGTATGTCCCCTCTCATAATGTGGCCCTGCCAAATCTTGGCCCAGCTGATCGGTTGACTTCAACAGATATCGAAGCCATACTGCCTATGCGTCAGCGCGACCTTGATTATCCTCAGCAGGGCGCCATAAATCTCTCCACTCGCAACCGCCCAGCATTCCTTCTAGCCATGACCGCCCATCGCATTGGCCTGATAAGCAATGCCATCGATACACTACCCCATCCGTCCCAAATGACTTCTATTGCGCCGCTCTGGAGCAAACTTCACTCCTACATGGTCCACAGTATCCAAGAAATAAACACCCACATAGAAGGAAGATCCTCCTTCACCAAGGTCCAAGCCCTCCTCCGTATCAGCGACCTGCTGAGCGTTGAGCTCACCCTCCTTGGCACCGCCTGGCGAGCTCACAACTCCGGGTTCCTGACCCTGCTGAACAGCTGCAACAAGGCCCAGATAAAGCTACCTCCATCTCCAATTCTGGCTACAATTACACAATTCCAGATCGCGTAAGAGAGCCCAGCCGAATGGTGGTTGCCACCATAAGCAACGCGGGTAAAATCGAGACTGACCGGTTCCTTCGTAGTGTCGCTGTAGTTGCCAACACAACAAGCCCGGCTTCCAACCAGATTCAAGAGCTTGACCTCTACACTCTAGAGGAGCTAGCCAACTACTTTTCTGTCCAAATCTATGCAGAGCTGCCTTGCCCGACCGAGCTCTTCCTGGAAATGATGCGCATCACGAAATTGCGCAGGCTGGCCCTGACCTCACGCAACTACTTCGACGCCATTGCCCCAACTCTAAACGTCATTTTAACACGCATCCGTGCCTTTAACCCTGAAACATGGGACGAATCCTATGGTGTTCCCGACAAGCCCGAGTTTGTGCTGATGGCGCGCGTCTTCAAGTGCTCCGTTGCGCTCTATGCCAACCTATCACTGCCACCGCCACCATCGCAGTCCACGCCCAGCATCCTGAAATCGTGGGCTTTGCGCAGAATTACACTCCGCGAGGAGCTGCTCCAGCTGATGCGTGACTGTTTTGCGAATTTACCGTCCAAGGCCGCTTTGTGCTGGCCGGTGGCCGTTGCCGGTGTGGCGGTTGCGGATGGATCCGAGGAGGATAAGGCGCTCGTCATATCAACTTTCCGGACCGACCAAGGCAAAGCGCCTGAGTGTTGGTACGTACCCAAGTATTACATTGAGAAGCTGCGCTTGTTCTGGGCGTCGGGCAAGTTTGGCTGGGAAGACTGCTGGGATGAGCCTTTTGCACCCATGGCATAGCGCGCAACCTTGCCTCAAATGCTCATCTACGGGGTGTATGATGCGATTTGTGCTATTGCAGAAGAGCAGCCGAATCGTGTCAGGGGAACATGATGAACATGATGAAGCGACGTAAAGAGAACGGGCTATTGCGGTCTGCTTGTGGCTGGCAAGGCAGCAGCGTTTGAGCCATAATGTTCTCTCAATACGTCATTCGATCTCGAGGAATTGAATGGGAAACTCAGGACATTCAACAACATTGCTGATAAACAACCAAAAAGCGAGGTCACGAACTACTTCACCTCGTGCGACCCCATTGTGCCCGCCGTCGGCGGGATTCGCCTCTGCAGGGAAGAGGCAGCTCGAGTTGTTCCAGTCCACAGTACCACTTTGTGCGATGCACGCCTGGTCATAGGATAAAGTCTCCTCCCCTTTCTCCCTTCTATGTGGGTAGCAAAGGCCATACCCATCTATGCCACATCAAGGCCAGTTTGACAAGTCGCAAGACCAACGCATTCTCCCAGTCGGGAGCAAGCGCCCATTGAGCAGGCTGCGCCGGCGTGCATCATCAGGATGCTCTGGCTGCAGATGGAAGCGTCCAACAATACATCAAGCCCAACCCGGCTGCAGTACTGGTATAACACAACCGTTAGGTACCACAACCGGCTGCTAGCTTCTGCTGCCATGTTCTCACCTCTCTGTTTCCCCCCCTCGTCTATCATTCCATATCCCCCTCTTCTTCGGCCTTCTCAAACTTCCTCGCCCAGCCGCGTACCCAACCCAGCCGCTGCCATCAGCTACAAATACTACTCAAACCAGCCGCTCCCATTTATCTACAACACTCACTCAACGCCACAACCATGCCCGTCTCCGAGGGCTCCATTGAGGAGCTTACCGCAATCAGAAAAAGGATCGACAAGCTCAACGCAGAGTCTGCAGAATGCGCGCGTCTGTCAAGAAGCATCATTGACCTCTATCCAAACGTCCAGGCGGCTCTGGTCAATAGTGGGAATAGCGCAAAGCTGGTCCGAGCAAAAGAACCAGCCAAAAGCCTTGAAGATCAGATCTTAGAGCTGAGCTATGTAGAGCTCGGGGCTCAAAAGGAATTTGTCAGGCTCTGGCACAAGGAGTTAGAGTTGACTGATAGGATCGCCGAACTGGAAATGGAGGCCCACGAGAAGGAGAAGGTTATCAAGGGTTCCAAGAAATAGATTATCAACGAAGTTGGACGCAAAGTAGCCAGGCTATGGATCAGGCCCATAAAGATCATGTTCCTTCAAATACCGCGTCCAGTCCTCATTTCGTGAAGCTCTTTCTCTCGCTTCGTCGGCTAACTCTGGCCGCTGATCAAAGAAACTTTTCTGAGCCAAGTCAACGTCGTCAATTGACTGTTTTCCCGCGAAATAGCTATTGAACAGTTCTGATAAATCTGTGGGATGCCGTATTAAGCGCGCAAGATTGAAGGATTCGTCTGCAGTCTTTGGGCGCCAGTCATCATAGAGCCTTTCGAAACGTTCATTGCCCCTCGCTAAAAAAAGGTGTCGGATAAACCAAATGCTGAAATAGGTCATACCGGGCTCATGGTTTACTCCCCATAGTGGAGGTACGGCAAGTTGTATGGGAACCACGTTGGCAAACTCCCAGTCGATTATTCCGTGGATGTGTAGTTTCTCGTCGACAAGAATGTTTCGAAGATGCATATCTGAATGACTGAGCACGAAGGGACCATCGTCCAAGTCATCCGAAATAAACCGATCAAAGTGTTGTCGAACTGCATGGAGAGCGAAAAGCTCAGAACGCGTGTTCGCTTCATCAAAGCCAGGGAAAAGAGTCTCGGTAAACCGGCGGAGCAAATCAAATTGCGACTGCATGTAAGTCTTGGCACTTGTGAAGGCAGGCAGGCGGATACCAAGATCATTTGTAGCAAAAGAAGAGAAACCATCCACAACCGCTTCATCAGAGTCTGTGGGCATTAGCGAGCCAATTTTCGGGAACTCAAGGCTCCGAATTTGGTGCAAATAGTCAAAGAGTTGTAGGAAAAACTGCGCGCGGGTATCGTCCTCGGCATCATTGAAATGCTTCACCACAAGGGGTTGGCCAAGCATCATTTCGCAGATAAGAAACATCTGGGTTGTTCTGTTGTCGTCGGTCAACACCTCCCCTTTACCATACCCGTAAACGGTCGGTACTGGGATTGTTGTGTGGCGCTTGAGATGGCTAAGGAGCAGATTAGTTGGAGCTATCTCATCTACGTCGGGTCTTAAATTGAGGTAGAAATACGTACTTGAGCGTTGCAACCTCGCTCTGAATCTTCGTCCATGGGTCGTGGACTGCCGCCTCGAGGGGAATGCGGACAGTCCATCTTGTCTTGCAGTCAACGAACTCGACAAAGAAGCAGACATTGAAACTTCCATTCTCCTTTCCGATAACCTGGCACGGCTTCCCGCCATTGTATCGTGATGCGAGAGCCTCAATCGCACTTGGCTGTAGTGATGCTAGGAAGGCCTCCTTGGCCGCTCGCCTTGCCTTGGGCGCCACCGGCCATTTATTGACAGCCTGTTCAACATCGCGCGACAAGGGGCCATAGGCAATCCGGCGCCAGATTCCGAGTAGGAACGCGCTCGCCGAAGTCCAAAAATAGGAAACAACCCTCGAAAAAATATTGAACGCCATGAATTGTGGTTGTTCGTGAGAGGGCGTTGGGGAGGTTCCGTACACCTCCTTGACAGTGCAGGAAAAGATCCAGCCTGCCTTAGTCAGCGCCGTATCAAGTACCCAGCGGGAAACCATAAGATATTGATGGCATTGTATTTCTACATAGCTCCCTATATTTGCCCACGAAGCGTACCACAGGCAAGAGAACTTTACAACAGAGATGGTCCGCGCGGGAGTTATCCTCTTGGGATAGTAAAACCTGGTGGAGGTATCGCCACCAACCGATGGCGCATTAGCTAGTTCTTCCCCGCGACAGCATTCACTTTTCCCGGATCGAGCCTGATAATGGATTTACAATTCATTAGAACAGAAACTCAGCGAGAAGATGACCTACTTGGCACATATGGAGGATAATGAGCTGGACTATGTGACCCTAACCCTAGAGGTGGAGCGTAGTAACCTCATACAGCATGGTCCTAACTACGACAAAAGGAAACCATGCAATTGATTTTTAAAAGAGGTACAGATCGATAGCTATGCCGCCCTTTTCGCGGATACGCTGCTCACCTGATTGTCTTGAATTTTTATGCAAGGCTACCAAAATCAATCAGCAGGAACCCCATCCAGAGCGAAGCCATTCCTGGACTCTAGCCGATCAACGTTGCAGGTACGTAAAATTAGCCTCAGTGTAGCTCGTACAAGCAGCGAGACTGAAGGGGTTTTGTTTTATTAGTTAGGTCTGGTCTGGTGTTAATAAATCGTCATGGTTCGTCAGGCTCGCTTAAAAAGTCCGGGGAAGTCTAGGCTGCTTTTAGCTGACTAATTTCCGCTAAGGCCTCGACAATATCACTGACTCGGGGAAGCGAGCGTCGTCACTGGCACAAAAAGCTTCAACAACAATCTGGCTCATAGGGAGTATCATCGCCAGCAGGCAAGGACACTCAAACGGCAAGTTATTTGTATGGTGATCTGTGAAGCGGTCTGCAGACGTCTTGTCTGCGGCCAGAACTGAGCAAAGAACGGGAGCGAAAAGATGCTGCTGTACACCAAACGGGCACTGCCCAAGATTCCAAAGAAGCGTTCACGAGCAGGTGAGTCCTTGCCTTGATCAGCTCGCGTGATTTCCCTCACGATGGTAATCATCTCTAACGCGTTGCCTTACCCTTTTTTTTGTCGAACCAGGTTGTGAGTTTTGGTACGTCGTTCACCCCTAAAATCAGACCACTTCGCATTTGTTAACACCCCGCCAATAGCAGAGTCAAAGTAAGCAGAAAGTCGCGCGCAAAAGTACCTCACAACAAGCATCTAACGCAGGGGCCACCACGCAGAAGAAAAAGTGTGACGAAGGTCGTCCCGTCTGCGCACGATGCAGAGAGACGGGCCAGGAATGCGTCTACGGGCCGCTAAGGCCGCGTCAACGGAGGAGCGCAGCGCAGATTGAGGCCGACGCGGCAGCGGACGCGCCCTCCTTTCCCCAGCCGGCACTTGGCGACGACGAGCTCGATGCTGACTTTCTCGGCCCCAACTGGCTCGACCCGGATTCGTTGGGGGACGAGCTCGCGGCTGCCGATGAACCGTGCGACCCTCCAAATCCAGCACCGGCGCCGCCGGTGCCGTCCTCCGCCGTCGCCTGCCGCCACTACGCGGGCGCTTTTTACGCCACGCCGCACCTGGAGCTCAACATGCCGCTCTTCTCCGAGTTCACGACCATCCGCGGCCGGCGCGTGCTGCTGGACCACTTCACCAACACGCTGTCGCGCCTCATCGTGCTGTGTGAGGATGGTGGCAACAACCCGTTCCAGCAGCTGGTGCTGCCCATGTCTCGACGAAGCCCTGCGGTCGCGAGTGCTATCTACGCGCTTTCCAGTGCGCACCTCGAGTTCCGCGGCGCACCGGCTGCCGAGAAATCGAGCATCGAGTTCCATTCTGAAGCAGCGCGCAATCTGGCAAACTTGATCGAAAGGGGTGCAGAGAGCAACACGAACGAGCTCCTGGCAGCAGTCATGTTGCTTGTTTACTACGAAGTGGTAAGTCTGCAGAGCTGATTGACCGAAGATAGGCATAACTAACTCCTCTAGCTGGTCCATCGAGACCAGTCACAGATTGTCAGCGGGCATTTAAAAGGCGCCATGGCAATTTTAAACATGGGCGCCGCAACATCGGATCCTACCAGGGCATTCCTCGAGCGTGTAAGCTTTCGCGATGGCCAAACTCACATGGACATGCTGACGTAGCAGGCTTTTCGCTTTTATGACGTGATTGCGGCGCTTTCTTTTCGAAAGCCAACGCTTTCTAGCTTGCTAGCACCTGAAAATACAGACCGCTTCCTCCCGTTAGACAGCCGGGGCACTTCGCAGCCGGCCGGCAGCGCCGACGCTCTCCTCGGCATGGCGACTTCGCTGTGGCCCATCGTTCACCGGCTCTCAAACCTCGGCGCGCTGAAAGATCAAGTCCTCCATGCAGAATCCGGCGACGACACCGCGAAAGCCGAACAACTAGGTGCAGAGCTCGAGTCTGCTGCAGCTAGCATCGAAGCGTCCCTCATCGCATGGGAGCCGGAATTGTCGCCCGAACAGGCCAGCGCGTTGCTGGAGGGCACATCGTCCGACGGCGGCGCGATCGCCGGGATCCTCAACAACGCGCGGGCGTACCAGCACTCGTCACTGGTGCACCTACACCGAAGCATCCTGGGTGCGCGGCGGGAGGACTTGACGGTTCAGGCGTACGCAAGCGCGAGCCTGCGGTTCTGCGTGGGCACGGTGGAGAGCGCAGGCCGGATGGGGGCGCTGCTGTGGCCGCTGTTCGTGGCGGCGTGCGAGGCGCGGACGGCGCCAGACCGCGCGCTCGCGGCGCAGGCGTTTGCGGGAATTGACAAGCATCAGGGCATGGCTAACATTGTGCAGTCGTGGCGGATCGTGCGCGAGGTATGGCGGCGAGCAGACGAGAGAGCGGCTGATGCTGGGCAGAGGGACGCGGAGGAGCTGGCGTCGCGAAGCAAGGGTTACGATGGGGAGGAGGGAGTAGCGGAGCTTGGCATCGGTCTACAACGAAGAACCCTTAAGGGGGGTATCAGAGGGCCGGAATTTGGGGAGGAAGATCTGTGGCGGAAGGTGTGTAGGGATATGGAGTTGTCGGTGGTGTTTGGATAGGGATGGGAACGGAGTTTCGGTTCTGTTTACTGATGGTGTTGGTTGGGTGGCATGTGACGAATGCGGTACACAGCTGACGCATGCACGGATACGGACAATTGATTTGTAATTTTCTAGGATTTAGATGAAATTGAAGCGATTCATTTACAGGAGGCGTGCAGCTGGGTTGTGGTGTTAGTAGCAAGAAGTCGTCGCCCGCTGTAGGTGGAGTTTTCGGGGTGGGGGTCGCAAATTCGGGCGTTGGGAAGAAAATGACACCTGAAGGAAAATTACAATGGAAGTAGTATTCTGCTGGAGAATCGAGTAGTTAACTATAGAACGGGACACCAATTGGGTTTTCTGTGTTAGCGATGTGTGGTAACATTCTGTGTCGTTTGCCAGTCGTACTGTGGGAGGGGTGGCTTGAGACTCGGAGATCGGACGAATTTTCAGGCGTCTTTTGGTTTTAACGTAGAAGCAAGCTCCGCTGAGACTCGAGTAGAGATTTGTTGTTTTTGCTTTTTTAGGGCAAATTTTCATCGAGGCGTCCTGTGCTGTGGCGCTGTTGGAAGAGGTGAGAGGTGATTCGTCATATCACTGCTTTGCTGAAGTCCAGGCCCTGAGCGGCCCGCCAAAGCCACTCAAATAACGAGCAGAAAGAGGCGGGGAATGGCCGTGAGCAAGCCACAAAAATGGCCAATAACTTTAAAAATGCAGGAGACCATGGCTTCACGAACAAGCGCGGCGGCAGGGGAGAGGAAAAAACGGCCAAGGAAGGGAAAGGAAAAAGGCGGAGTGGTGCTGGCAGGCAGGGAGGCAGGGATACTTGCCAGTGAGGTTCTAGGTTCTACACCGGTTGTGCTTTCAGTGAGACGCGCACAGAACCTGTGTCTTGCCTTTTGGGGTGCTGAACAAAGAAATCAAATCCCTGGCCCGTCGCCTATGACCCATAGGTTAGTAGGAATCTCGGCGCTGCATCAATACCTACAATCTGCACCTGTAGCCTGGGTGGCTGGCCATGTTCCGCAGCAGACGGGCGCCATCACTCACTGGCGATGCCATCAGAAACACGGCGATAGCGGCGCACAAAATGGGCTTGTCTGAATCGCATATTTCGCCGAAAATCAATATACCGCTCTTTCTTTTCCTCTTCTTTTTTTTTCGCCTGATCTTTGTCTGTATTTTCCGTCCCCCACAATCTTCAGGTACCCACGGTTGCTCCTGCGGAACAAACGGGGCTGCTGGAACGTTGAAACAAACGGGCGAACCGCACCACCCGCCTTTTCTCCTCCATCCATCAGCCTCACGATAATTTCTCCCGTGCAAACATCGCCTCCTCCTCCTCCTCCTCCTCGTCGCCTTCTCCACGACCAGATGCTTCCTGAACAGCACATGCGCATCTCACCGACGACGCCTCGTTGCATTCTTCGTGTTCCCTCCCGCATGCGCGCCTGACTGCATAGCACAACACCACCTTCCACACCCTACGCCACCTCGGCCAGCACATCGTGACGCACTGTCGCCTTACCCGCCTCCGCCCTCCCTCCATCCCTCCCTCTCCCTCGCATCTCTGGCCAGCCCAACCAGCCCTCTTTTTTTTTCAACTCGCCCCTCTTCCTCTCTCATCTTCTCTGCACTCACCTATTCATTCGCTACCCGCACTGTACCCTCGCATGGCCATGGTTAAGCCATGAATGTGACCTTTGGCAAGTCGGACTCTTCCGCCACCGGCCAGAAGCAGATTCGCTTCGTCAACAGCCAAGGCCAACCGCCATCCAAGCGCCGCAGGATCAACGCCGCGTACGTCTGTCTCCTCCATGCCGCCTCTACCCCTCCCGCCGATGCCGTCTGCCGCCTGCCGTCTGCCGCCTGCCGATGCTCCTGCGCACATCGATCCCACACAAAACCCGGTTACTGACCTTGTACCTCTCCTCCCATAGATGCTTCACATGTAGACGTCGCAAGACGCGCTGCGACGGCGAACGCCCGACCTGCTCGACTTGCTCCAAGAACGGCCATAGATGTCTTGGTTATCCCGACGAGTCCAAGCGCGACGGCCCCGATGCTGATCACGCTGTCGACGACAGCGAGCACGACCAGCCTGCGCCAGCGCCTTCTACTGCCCGCCCCCGTCCTGATGCTTCAGCCGACACTGAACCTGACCGCCTTGTTGGCATAACGGTTCGTGATACCGGAGATCGCGACACCACCACTCGAACTCCTCAGCTCCACGCTGACCCGTGTTCTCGTCCCTCCTCAGCCCAGCTACCAAGCCTCCCTCTACATCATTCCACGGCCGCCATGGATGCTCCTCCCGCGAACGCCCAGATTGCCCCTGCAGGCCTCGATCCGTCAACCCCCGCGGCCTCGTACCAGCCGCCCCAGACAGCGTCCACAGATGACCTACCATCGTCCCCAGCAGCTCTCCGCCGCACGCAAAGCTATAATTATCGTATTCCCTACTTTCGTTACTTCGGTCCCACTGCCATTGTCCCCGGCTTCAAGCAAATGGTCGTCTCCGTGCGCGACCGACGCCTGTCTACCTCGTGCGGCGGCTCCCACCCAGCCACATCTCCCGTATCTACCCACAGCGCCGCTTTCGCTGTTAGCTCTGCCGTCAACAGCGATGACCCAATCGACGAGTTGCCCTCGTACGACCCCAACGCCCCCGGACCCGTCCACCCGCTCCTTCTGGATCTCGTCGAGCTCTTCTTTACCCATGTCGGCTGCAACTTTCCCTTCCTCAAAAGGGAAAAGGCCCTTCGCCATATTCGCGAGAAGCGGGTTGAGCCCATCCTCGTCGACTCCATCTGTGCCCTTGCCGCCCGCTTCTCTGACTCGCCCTCGTTAACCGGCGGCAACGCCAAGATGCCCCGCACCGAGCGCGGCAATACCTTTGCCCAGCGCGCTAAGCAAGCAACCGTCGACACCTTTGCCTGCCCTAGCGTTGAGGCCGTCCAAGCGTGCCTGCTCATGGCATACGAGGGCTTTGGCTCCAACCAGGACAGCGCTCTGTGGATGTATCTTGGACTGGCTATACGCATGGCCATAGACCTCGGGTTGCAGAAGCGCGTTGGTATTAAGTACCAGGGCGAAAAAGACCCTTGGAACACGCAGCAACGCAGCCGAGTGGCTGGCGATTCGGAAAGCCCAGAGGAACACCGACGCGATGACGGGGACCTCAGCGAAAGGGGTCAGCGAGAGCTGGAGCAGGAACGAATCGACACATTCTGGGCCGTCTTTGTCCTAGATCGCATAATTTCCTCGGGAACAGGTCGCCCCGTCACACTCCGGGATGGTGACTTTGAGTTGCCCTTTCCGGAACCCACCACTGATCCCAGTACCGGTTGGCCGACGCTCTTTCCCGTTCTTGTGCAAATAATTCACCTCTATGGGCAGGTGTCCGATGTGCTCAACAACATTCACCACCCCGACGACCTCACCCAGAAACGCTGGGGGGAGCTTAGTGAAATGGAACATAAGCTCACACGGCTGTATAAGAACTGGGGCCACACGCTGCAATTCAACGTCGCCAACTTCAAGCACTATCTAAAAGACGGCCAAGGCAACATTTTTATCCTGCTGCACCTCTGGTTCCATGCTCTCTTTATAAACCTACATCAGCCGACGGTCCTTATGACCTTCAGTGAGCTACGTAGCGAGCACCAGCTGCTGTCCGATAGCCGTGAGCTAAGCATGAGCAGCGCCAAAACCATTTGCGACATTCTTTCGTTCACAGATCTCATCGATCCAAAGAGCTTCATCGGGAATCCTTTCACGAGTCAGCCAATTTACATTGCCGCCGGCGCGTTCCTCATGGAGTCCAGCGCCAACGCCTCCGAAGGCCCGTCACGCGAGGCCTCGCCGCCGCCCACAGACCGTAAGAGTGCTGCCGCCGCACGTGCACGCTCCTCACGCCACTCAATATTCGCTTCAGCCGCAACGCAAAACTACCAGCGCTGCTACAACTCTCTAGCGGAAATCCATAGCTGCTGGGGTGGCATCAAGTACATTCTGACGGCGCTAGACCAAAAGTCCAAAGGCATGCGTGACGTCGAGACATATACAACTGAAGAGTACGAGAGCACCAAGGTTCTGATGCTGCCACCACCCGTGCAGGCAAGCATTGGTGACCAGCTCAGTCGCCTCAACAACCAGGGCTCGCCCATACCGCCTGGTGCATTCGCGTGGAGCTTCTCAGGCACGGCCAATTCGCCTAACTCGAACTTCACCGCCATGTATCAGACCAACGCCCCAGGTAAAACCAGCGCTCCCCAAAGTGGCTCCGGATCTAGACACTCCGAGGCGCCAGTACCAGCGTCCTCATCCTCGGCCAGGCCACCGCAACTCGCGGTCTCTCGCGAGGAGGGTAGCACCCCCCCTGGCAACATGGTTTACGACCCAATCCGCCAGTCACAGCCAACGACCACGTTCACACCGGCGGCGGTCCCGCAGGCGAACCTCTCAGCACTACGGAACTCGCCGCAGCAAGGCACTCCTGGCACGGGCAGGCTAGCACCCAATGGCGGCCTGCGATTCGACAGCTTGAACGACGAGACTAATAAGATGTTTGCAACGCCCTATCCGTCTACAAGCCAGGCTTCGCATCCGTATGACGCGACTGGCGCTGCCTTCGGCTCGCCGCCAGCAGTCGCCGCCGATGGCACCATGGCCTCCTCGGCCGCCATGTATACGATGGCGCCACAGTTTGTCACATGGGGGGGCGGGCCCATGCTGGGCCAGATGGAGGGTATCACTTTCAACAGCCGCGACATTGACATTGAAGAGCTCGGACTACAGCAAGACCTGGTCAGCGGGTCGTGGCTGGACCTGACAACCGAGATGCTAGGAGGGTTGTTTGGGGACCCAGGGGTATTGGACCATCACCATCATCCTTGACGATGAAGGAACGTCCTAGAAGTGAATTTCATGACGGAGGTGTGTTCCTTTTCATGATTTGTGTGTCTCTTTTTTCATAGCATTGCGAAGGATTTTAGCGAGCGATGTATACCTTTTGAGAGAGGAATAATTTGAATTGCATGGTGGTCTTTTGGAAACAAGGGTTGTTGGAAGCGAGCGAGAGCGCAAAAGAAGATGGGGGATTGCTATTTTCGTCCCTATCATATTATATTGTATGGCGCATCTGGGAATTGTTTGCTGGATTTGTCGTCATATTGCTCATGTTGATGGCGAAAAGTCGGAATCTTGACTTATTTGTTACATTTTTGCTTGTTACAAAAAGGCAAAAGAAACACAAGAGGGTTGTGTTCTTGTTTCAATGCATTAACTTGCTATATGAAAATGCCAAAATTCGAAATATGCCTTTTTCGCTGTGCATAAATACCCACACTCACCGCAATCCCAAGGTGGGGCCCGGCTCCTGCCTCAAACAAACCAAAAGCATCACCAAACTCGTACACTCGGCGTCAATCACTCGTCATGAATTTCCAATAGCGTACCCTGTACACCACTGGCCGAGTCTCCTCCCTCACCTCATCATGGCCTGTAGGCCGCTGCTGCTGCTGCGGCAGCTCGCCTCGCCCATCCCCGCCGGCCTCGGATCCTCGCGCCGCCTGTTCTCGACCGCCGCCGCCGCCGACCCGGCCAACACGACGCAGATCTACATCTCGCGCTCGCGCGACCCGCTACTGAACCTCTCGGTCGAGCAGCACCTGCTGCAGACGGCGGCGGCCTCGTCGACGGTGCTGATGCTGTACGCCAACGCGCCGTGCGTCGTCGTGGGGCGGAACCAGAACCCCTGGATCGAGGCGGACCTGGCGCGGCTCGCCCGGCAGGGTGGCGGCGGCGGCGGCGGCGTGCAGCTCGTGCGGCGGCGGTCCGGCGGTGGCACCGTCTTCCACGACGAGGGCAACGTCAACTTTAGCGTCGCCTGCCCGTCGGCCGCGTTTGACCGCGACCGGCACGCGGAGATGGTGGTGCGGGCGCTGCGACGGCTGGGCCGGCCGTCGGCGCGCGTCAACGCGCGCCACGACATCGTCGTCGACGGAGCCGGCCCGGCGGCGGACACGTTCAAGGTCTCGGGGTCCGCGTACAAGCTGACGCGCCGGCGGTCGCTGCACCACGGCACCTGTCTGCTGCGCAGCCCGAACCTGGCGTCGATCTCGGGGCTGCTGCGCGCGCCGGCGGCGCCGTTTGTCAAGGCGCGCGGCGTGGAGAGCGTGCGCAGCCCGGTGCGGAACCTGGAGCTGGACGCGGAGGCGTTCCAGGAGGCGGTGGTGGGCGAGTTCGAGGGCCTGTATGGCGCGCGGCTGCGCGTGGTGGTCGAGCACGACGCGGCCATGGCGGTGGAGGAGGTGCGCCGCGGGTACGAGGAGATGCGGACGCGGGAGTGGGTGTACGGCCAGACGCCGCGGTTCACGTTCGCGACGCAGCCGACGGATTCGGATCCCCGGCCGCGGCCGGAGCTGCCGTTCAAGGTACTGTTCTGCCCGTCGGGTGGCTTTTTGGTTGGGCACGTTTTGCTGACTTGAAAACAGGAGAACGTGCATTTCGAAGCGAAGCAGGGTGTTATTGAGCGGTTCGAGATGGAGGATGGCAATGGCGTTCAAAGAGAACTCTCGTCTCTCGCCGGGACGAGTGTCCACGACGTCGGCGACTGGTCGGCGCAGCTTGCCGATGCAGGCGTCGCCAGTCCACAAGCTCAATATATTGGAGACTGGCTAAACGGCGTCCTGGGGACTGAATTCACGAAACCATGAACGGCCGCGTAGCACCGACGTCTTGTCCTTTATAATACGCCGAAACCCAGGTATATATATATATATCATCATGTATACTCTTGTTATGGAGAGCCATAGCCCCAGACTAGCAGCCATCGCGCTCTGTTTTCTCGCGTAGTGAATTCAATGCTGTATCCCATAGGTTCCTCGGAATCTAGCCCGTCATATGAGCCACAACGTCGATCGGCTGATGGAGAATGGCAACTGCTTTCATAATCTTATGTAGAGGACGCATGCATGTCTCACCTCAGGCCAGACCGGGGGCCTTCGTTCTCTGCTTAGTCAAATCAGGTAGCAAACCCCATCACACTCTTGTTCCATTTGATTTATGATAGGCACCCAACCACACAACAAACAGACCACCATCCCGCGGCGCAACTTACGGACTGCCAGGCTATTCATTTACATTGGACGACGAGAGCGCTGCGAGGAATAGCAATTTCTACTACAGAACAATCGAGATACACAATAGAGGGAGGACTGTACGCGATGAATTGCGCTCCGCTGTGTCACCTACCCATCGAGCTCCTGGACCTCGTGGTCGCCGAGCTGCGCGCGCGCGACCTGCTTAGTCTGATTATGGCAGCCAAGGTGCTGTTTGGGCAATACAGAGACACACTGTTGGAAAAGGGCATGGAAGAAAGAGCGAATCCCATGATCTGGGCCGCCAAAAACGGTAACGCAGCGCTGGTGACGCGTATCCTGGACGTGAATAGGAGGAGCCGAAAGAGGCCCACATTGCGATGGATGGGAGGCTTCCAGATCGCACTATTATGCGCGATCGAGAAGGAACACGCCAGTATCGTCAGGATACTGCTGCGGCGGCTATCTCGACCAGGCCCAGCGGCCAGTCCGGATATGTATGGGCAGAAGCTACTTATTGCTGCCAGTACTCGAGGCAACGTCGACATGCTACGCGCCCTCTTCGAGCACGAACGGTTCGAGCCAAACATGTCAACTTGTGTTCTGGACGTGAGGCCACTGCAGATTTGCGCCAAGCACGGCCACGCGGACGCCATACGCCTGCTCTTGGAGCTCGGCGCGGACCCGCGACTCGAGAGCAGCAGCGGACGAACGGCGGCTTTGATCATAGCCAAACGGGGCACCGATCCCAATCTACTGGAGATGCTGATAGCCCACGATCACGGCCTTGTCACGCAGGCCAACCAAGATGGACGCACCCCGATTATCGAAGCTGCGTATTGGTCAAATACCGAGATGGTCCGGCTGCTCCTGAAGCTCGGGGCGGACCCGGCCGGCGCGGACAATTTCGGGACGACGCCCGCCATCGCCGCAGCCGAGCGCGGCAACGTGACCCTTCTGGAAATGCTGGCCGCACACGATCCCGCACTGCCCACCGCACCCGTCGCAGGCGTCCACCGCGTCAACACGCCGCTGCTGGCCGCCGCCTGCGAGGGCCACGTGGAGGCGGTGCAGTGGCTGCTGGCGCGGGGCGCGGACCCCACGATGATGACCGCCGACGGGTTGTCGATGGCGCTGGAGAACGGCGTGGGGGCGCGGTCGGAAGAGGTCATCGACCTCGTGATGGCGTATCCCGCGGTGGCGCGGACCGTCGACGTCATCTTCGAGGACGACTCGACGCTGCTGACGTGGTCGGTCCGCAACGGCACCACCGTCGGCACGGTCCGCGCGCTGCTGCGCGGCGGCGCCGACCCCGGCGCCACCCTCTCCGTCGCGCCGTACACGTCGACGCTGACCTACGCGCTCGTCGCCATGGAGATTGTCCGGCGCTCCGCGGTCGAGTACCACGTGGTGCGCGAGCTGCTGCGCGGCGGCGCGGACCCGAACCGCCGCGAGCGCGAGCCCGTGACGGAGCCCGAGGAGCTGCTGGGCCTCGGGCTGCGCGCGCCGCTGAGCGCGCCGCTGGCCGTGGCCGCCGCCTGCAGCCGCGACGGCCGCGCGATCAAGTACCTGCTCTCGCTCGGGGCGCTGGTGGACTGGCACGCCGGCGTGCACGTCGACACGGCGCCGCTGGCGTGCGCCGCGCGCGAGGGCTGCTTCGAGGTGGTGCGCAAGCTGGTCGGCGCCGGCGTCAGCCCCAACGCCGTCTACGCCGTCCACGCGGACCAGGAGGGGGTGTGGTCGCCGCGGGGGCGCGCGCGCGCGTGCGGACCGGCGCCGTTCATCGCGCTCGGGTACAAGCACGCGGCCATGTTTCGCTGGCTGCTGCGGTCGCGCAGGGTCGACCGCGGCGCGCGCGATGTGGAGGGACGGACGCTGGTGCAGGCGGCCCTGCGGCTGCCGCTGGACGAGGATTGGAGCGAGCACCGCCGGGACGCGCTCGCGGCGCTGGCGGAGGTTGGATGTGTGCCGACGGAGAGGGAGCTGCGGGTTTTCGGGGGCTGGTCTGCCAGTCGGTGCAGATATCCGCTGTAACCCTGTTGGCGGCAAGGCATGATGCTGTCGTCGTTGTCATTACTGTCATCGTCATTCTCTACAGCAGTTGCGTTGTCACACAAACTTGCAAATCGCCATGACAAGTCTAATTTGTATTCAGTTTAACTTCATGAAACAAGTAGTAAATGCATAACAACATACCATATATACGTTCAATAGCCAATGCCGCGGTATATCGCTACCAAACGCCCAACTCCTTTAAAAGAACGCTCGACCTGCTTCCATCAAATGCAGACACACACTCCCCTCCCCTTTACAACTCGAGCTCCTCAACCTCCATCCCGCACGTTGCGCACGACTTGACCGTCATGCCCTCGTCGTTTTCCACCGTCCGCCCCCATTCGTGCACGTGCTTGCCGCCGTGCCTGCCGGCGACGTCGTCGCCAAACTTGCTCGCGCCCGTGGCGCTGAGGGTGCCGGCCTGCCGGCGGAACGCGTCGGTGCGCGTCTTGCGCTTGAGGTCGCGCAGCTTGTCGCGGAACTGGCGCTCCTTGCGGGCGCTCTTCTGCGCCTCGCGCCGCGCGTACTCGGCGTCGAGCGCCTCGGAGGAGCCCCATTTGGTCTGCAGCGCGTACTCCTCCACCTGGCACCGCAGGAAGAGCATCATGTCGTGCCAGTGCGACTTGTGCGGGTTCGGCTTGGAGAGGTGTGGCAGCAGCTCCGGGTCTCGCAGCTCCGCTGTAAACAAAGCAAGTCAGCATCGTTGTCTGTTTCACGGGGCAAGGGTTCGCAGATAGGAGGGGGGAGAGAAGGAAAGGAAGACGCACGATCGGTGAGGAGGTAATCCTCCTTGCACTCCGTCTTGGTCAGCAGCGAGTACTTGTCCGGTAGGTTGTTCTTGCACTTGTTGCACACGCAGAGGTGGAAGACCTCCTCCCAGACCCAGTCCACCTCGAGGCTGCCGCACTCGCGGCACTTCTTGCGCGTCTTGTCGTCGTCCAGCACGCTGATGCCCGGCTCGAACGGGCCCGCGCGCTGCCGTCGCAGCGTCCGCAGCAGCTGCAGCTTCTCCCACTCCTGCATCGTCATGTCCTTGGGCCGCTGCGGCTGCTGGTCGCTGCCGCCGGCCACCGCCAGCGCCCGGTTGTGCGGGTCGTCCTCGGCGGACAGGAAGCCGCCCTTGGTGTCCGTCATGGCGCTCATGTTGTAGTCGACAAACTTGGCAAACTTCTTGGCGGGGCGCAGGGCCGACTCATCGCCGCGGTCGCGACCGTCTCGGTTCGTGCCCGTGTCGGTCGTCGTCGTCGTTGTTGTTGTCGTTGCGGCGAGGGGCCGCTTGCCGTTGGCGGGCTTGGAAATGTAGACATCATCGGTCGGGACGAAGCCGGCCACCGTCTTGGGAGGGGCGGGCGCGGTGCCGTTTGCGCGCTGCTCGGCTTCTCGTTGATCTCGAATCGCTTTTGCTTTTAATCGATTCTCTTCCTGGAGGGTGGCAGTTTCGTCAGCATCAGTCGTCCTTCACAAAATCGCCGCGCTAGGTGCACTCACTATGCGCCTCAGCTGCTCCGGTGTGAGCGGTGATTTGGCGGGCGGCCGTGACGCTGGCGGCGGTGTCTTTGGCCGCTCCATCTCCGAAATAAAGACAAACTATACCCGGTCGGTCCGGTGAGTTGGAGCTGTACGATATCGCGGCACCCTGGAATCTCGGTGTGGTTGTACGGATGAAAACGCTGGCTAGCTTGGAGGGGTCCTGTCCTAGATTAGATTCACGCCAGCGATCAGAGTTGTCACCACCCACACACGTCTACACGTGATTGCAAGTTCACACTGGATTTCTAGAATAAAAATGACTTCTATAAGACAGAATAACATGCAGACCAAGGTCAGCGCGCATTAAGGGGTAGACTAGTTTTACAGCGCCGGCTCATCCGTCGACTGCCATTACACATTCGTAACGTATCTTCTCGCCGTGCGAAACCCCATCATCTAACTTTGTTCGGCATCACCCTCCCATCTTCTCGTCTATCATAATCCAGCATAAACTTCTTACTCCTCCTTGGCACCACCACGGCCAGCCTTCTCAGCGGCCTCAACAGCCTTCTTGTCACTCTGGGTCTGGCCACCCTGCATAGCGCTCATGAAGCCGGCGGCGGCCTTGAAGGGGCGCTTCAGCTCGCCCGAGGCGGGCTGGCCGTACAGGTGGATCTTGACGAGGTTGCTCTCAAACAGGGACTTGACGGGGATGATGGACTGGATCATGAGCGGATTGGTGTACTTCATGTACAGGTGCATGAAGCCCATCATGGCAACAGCCATAAGCTGGCCGCGGAAGGCCTGCTTGAGCTGCGCGGTGTCGTAGGCGTGGATCGTGGTCGTGACGAGCTTGCCCTCCTCGGACGAGCCCATGGGTGCTGGTTCGACGTACTTGAGCGTGGTCATGTCTGCTGTGAGGTTAGCAATGTGCGGGAATCGACGTCGCGTGACTTTGCCGAGGTGATTTCCATCGCCCGATGACGTACCCTTCTTCTTGTTGATCTGGGACATGATGTAGGCGTAGATGAGCGCAATGACCACATTGCTGCCGATGTAGACGGCGCGGACCGTGTTGAGGACCTGGGGGTCTTCAAAGGGGATGCGCTTCGACACCTGCATCATACCCAGGATGATGACCAGGTTGGTGCTGCAATTACTCAATCAGCCAAGCGTTCGTCGCACAGGCTGCGCACCGCGTGAGGTCTACTCGGCCGCCCGTGTCGCCCAACTGTTGCGCTTCAAACTCGCCCGAGTCATCATCGCGAACAGGGGTTGCATGGGACTGGCCAAGTAGCTTCGCTTGGGAGGAGCGAGCGATACGGGAGCAGGCATTCTTACATTTGGGGGCTGAGGCCGACCATTGTGACTAACGAGGGCGAGGTGGAATGGGTGGACGGGTGATAGAGAATCGCAAAGCGCAATGGAAGAGTCGAGGAATAGCCACGTAGGATAACGGACAGATTGCCAGAGTAAAAGTCGTGGATGCGCCAGGATGGAACCACGAAGAACTAGGTCGAGACGAATTTTTGATGCGGCGTTGCTACGTTGGCCTCTTTGCCTAGCCACAAGGACCCCGTCCGTCCTAACTTGAAAAGTTGTGGCGGCGCCCAGTGTGGCTCGGAAAGAACCGTCTCGGGTCCGTCTTTTTTCCGTGTTGCCACACCTACCCTGTACCAGCCTCACGACGCAACTTAGCCAAAATCTCAACTCAAAATTCCATGGTCCATCTCGTAGGTATGCTACTTAGGCGTGCTGGTTATGATTCATTCATAGGGCTCGTATCTAGAAAAGTCTACCTTCGGCTAGGTAAGCGATACTCGCTGGAACTACTTATTCCCCAACAGGTACTCTTGGAGCGGCCACATGAGAATTCGGTTACGACTTCTGTCGCCGTCGTTGGCCCGGCTAGATGCCAGCATGATTCCCAGCGCCGATATACCAGAAACCCGAGACTCGATACCAGAGGCAGTCTAGTGATGGGCAATATTTGCAGTCGAATATTTCCATTATCAATACTTTGTAGTCCGAAAATACTGAGTTGCGTTTCTTGGACACCATGTCCTAGACACATTTTGTTGCGCCTCTTTGGGCCGAAATTCAGGTACAAGTTCTCATGACACAGGTGGGCGTGTAAAGCGAAGTGCATGGTATGCTCATCTCGCGTCTACTGATCGAGTTGGTGGCTCATGTGGCGTTGCGCACCCCTTGCAGACTGTATCAATGCAGGAAGCCGTACGAACTAGGCATGCCATCGCTCTAGCAAATGCTTGAAAGCGGTAAATAGTGGTACTGCCATTACGATACAGGTTTGTTTGGCCAGCTATTGCAATAAAGCCGGATATTCGTCCACAATACGATCGCCCCTTGTCAAGATCGTCCACCCCTTCTGGCAGTGCGATGACGCGAACTGACATTATCGAGGCAACATTAAAAATCTAGAAAGTCCAGCGTGTCTTTCTATTCATACCGGCCTTGCATGCAATGTATTCGAAGCTCTGTACCCGAAGCATTGTGCTCGTCATGGTGTGTCTTCTTTCCGAGTCCTTTTGGCCGCTGCGGCACTCGATCAAATACCTATACCAAAGTATCCGGGCTCTAAGTACATCTCTCGGCTTACTGGGCTAGAAAATATACCCTTCGGGGATACAAAACTTTCGCCCGACACTGTGTAAGCTTCAATGTGCTGCCGGACATTGCATGGGTATCCCAAATCTTGTACCGTCTCAGCCGGCAAGTCTGTTGATAATTTGGCTGGCTGGCAACGAAGTACTCCCCAGTACAATCATTCCGAAACAAGAATGCGCCACCTTTCATGGCCGACAAGTCTGTACTTGCGCTTCAGGCAAATCACTCGGGAGTTACGAGTAGTGCATTTGTATTTTCTTTATTTGCAGATCTGGCGCTGCGTAAACGAGCCCCGATGAAAGACGATAACTAAACAGCCGGGGCTTGCAAACCGCCTCCCTCGCCTCGCCTGGGAGCTGAAGGGGCGGGAGCTAGGAAACATGGCACCGTCCATAATAAATCAAGATCAAGATTCAAGATTCAGTCGATGGTCCCTTTTCAGGGGTGGGCATGGCTAATAACTAGCGGAATTACAAGCCTCCGTGTTGGTTCTCGAGATAGTTTCCACAGAAGCCCGATTCTGCCTCGGCCTGAGTGTATATTTCTAGAGCAGGCTCTACGCAAGCCAAACGTCGATTCAACGATTCAACAGCACTGCCGCCATTTCGCACCACAACAACTATCCGCCTCCCTGTACGGGCTGACTTTATCTTTTCCTGCGCATAAACCTAAACCGTGTTTCTCGATAGACGTCATGGCGCAGTGCCTCTGCGTCACTCACCTTTTTTATTCTTTTTTTCCTTTCCCCTTCTCCAACAAGACGCAGAAGTACCGAGGAAGCAAAGGTACATCCGGAGCCAAGAGGGGCGTGTTGTCGTGGCCACCACCAAGATCAGGCAGGGCAAAGATTGGGTCAGCCGCACGCCCCCGATCATATTTATTTGTAAGGAAAAGCCAAGACGCTGTTTTAGCGTCATGCAGATGAACGAGTTTGTCGGGCCGGGGTTCTGATTGGTTGTATAGACGAGGGAGTGTGATTTTGCATTTTTTGCTTCCTCTCACCCCCTCCATCACGAACAAGGCGGACGCACGCAGCCCCCCCCCTCCTGCCTCGGGAAATGCAGACGATACTGCAGATAATGTGACAGTACTCAGTACTTGTGTGGTGTCAGGCTTGTCTATTACGTCTATTACCCTCGATGACACTGTTGGGGGTTGAACTGGGAGGAGCATCCCGATGCTAAACCTCCCTGCTTAGTAGCGAATAAACCCCGGAGCGATTCTCACGTAGTATCCTAGACGTGTAAAACAAATCCTGCCCGCTAAATAAATCCCCCCATTCTGCATCTCGCCTCGAAACATCATCTCACCAGCCTTATTCCTGCACCATGTTACTTCGCCCACCGCTCCACCGCCATGTGCCATTTCCCCTTTCTCATCCTAAAATTTCCCGCTTCTTCATTACAACCTTCTTTAGCTGGCTAGTGCATTAATAAGGCGTACTGCGTTTAGTGACCCAGTCTCGGGGCTCATTGTGCTTGCTTGGACGCAACGCTCGCCTCGCCTTGCTGAAGGCATTCCCGCGGCCCAGCCAAGTGAATCTCGTTTCGGCCGGAGGGACCTGGAAAACCACAAAGTGAGCCCAAGATTCGCGAGGTCACTTGCGGCCGACTTATTATTATTTTTTTTTTAAAAAAAAAAATAAACCTAATTCAGGTAGTGATGAAACCTGCTGTTCGGCCCCCGGCCTTGCTTCGGCCTTCGCTCCTTCAAGCCTCACTCACCAGTCCGTGTTAGTTTTGGTGTTAAATTCTCATCCACATCATCCGGGCATCTCCGTGAGAACCACCAGCTAGACGTGTAGACACTACACTACAATGAGAAATGAGAGAAAGATTCAGCGGCGGGCTCCTCCTAGAAAACCGATGACAAGGCTGGATAGATCTCAGAAACCCGGCCAACCGCGCGTCCACCCTCCCCCGCAAAGCCACAAGGCTGGCTCTCCGTATACCCCCCCCGGCGCCGGCGCCGGCCGTGGTCCAAATACCACAGTCGTATACACGGGGTTCTATCTGCATGCGTATCATGGATCCGAGACCCGAAAAGCTGCGTGGACGAGAACGCATGTGCAGCCGGCACGGAGGGTGAATGCTGCAGCGGTAGAGGGGGCTCCATGGAGATGGGCGATCAAGCTGTGGATGGTCACTTCCCCCGGAGTATACGATTGCCTATTCCATTGTACGAGGAGGAATCAATCGAAGGATTTTTGGGAGGGGGGGCAGGCACCGACTCCAGTCCCGTCCAGAACCTGTCAAAACGGGCGTCGGCAGCATCGGACAGCGTCCGCATGATATGACACACCCTTCACTGCAGCCACCTGTCGAACATTGTGCATGCGTCCAGGGATCTCCGCGCAAGCAGTGTTGTTTTAGGCAGCAGCATTTCCCCCAATGTGGAAGAAGGGCTGTCGGAAGGGTCCATGAAATGCACAGCGGACTTGAGGGCAGTGGCAGTTTGGCGGCACAGAATTTCGGTCCAGCGTAGAACAGTCGTATATTACAGTAGAGAAGACATCAAAGTGGTAAAGTGTATGGTACAATATATTCACCTCATTACTCCGTACAAGGGTCAACAGGGAGTCGGAGATGGAGCCTCTCTTCTTGATATATGCAGTCTTCCGCGTTCACTCGTCGGTGTGCAGGCGCGCACAAATGCGTAGTATTTTTTTTTTTTTCGCTTACTCGCCGCTCCAGCGCCTTCGTTCGCGGCGACGCTCGTCATCGGTCCTAAAGTCGCCCTTCATGTACACCCAGCCGCCCGCGACCGCGTTCGCGGCGCCGAGGCCGACCGCCGCGCCGCGCACCAGCCCGCGCGCCGAAAACTTGGCGCGCAGCGCCTGCGGCCTGCGCAGCGCGAGCAGCGCGTACAGCCCGGACCAGGCGGCCGTCAGGCCCGCGCTGGCGGTGGTGAAGCCGGACAGGTTCAGGTACGAGGAGAAGAGCAGCGTCGGCGTGAAGAGGAAGAGCGGGACGGGCTGCAGCGGGCGCGCGTGCAGCGCGGTGACGAGCGTGGCGAGCAGGGACGGCGGCAGGGAGGACGCTGGGGTTTGCGTAAGCTATCGGGAGGTTTTTTTTGGTTGCTTCTCGGGGATGTGGCGTCGCGCGCGCGTGGAAGAGATGGTGTTGATCGCGTGCCGCTTTGCAAAAACTCTGGGGGGGGGGGGGGGG